>JZLH01S0618180.1:16068-32774 GCA_001188425.1 Eucidaris tribuloides
GGTTGTCGAAGTTCAGATCTTCTTAGTGTCTGTGTCTGTAGTGAATTACTGCCAAATCAAGCGTCATGTCCAGTCATTACAACATTTAAATTCAATGGCATTGCCATCATATATTTGCGAAGTTGATGCCAGCAAGCTGGTCGCATAATCTTGTTTTCGCGCGCTCTATACATTCAAGACCGCATTGTTTACCTTTTACCGCACATGCGCATTAACGACTTAATTTTCGGGAAGTTAGTCCTCTCGGAAAAGATCGGGAAGTTTTGGGCTAATGTGGATGCACGAATGAATTTTCTCGAAGTTTCATAAAACTTCGCGAAATTTAACATCGCGAAGTTTTGTAATGTAGACGCACCTCATGTTACAGGTTTCCAGAAAATCATTGCTGTTTACTTGCATTGTGATAAACACTGCACCTTAGTTTGTTAGAATTGTGTCAAAAGAGGGCATATTGGCATATTCCAATCTGCATCAAAAGTGGACCATTAACTTTGCAAGAAATCTTTTTTTGAAATTATGATTCTTGTTAACTGTTGCAGTAAGTCCATGTAACAGCGTAAATATTCTTTAATACGGCCAGATACAGTAGTTGGCATATATGACATCATCAGTCTATCATCGTCAAAGTAATACATGTATTTCACATTCAACATAACATTAATTAGGAACTTCCTGCAAAAGTCTAGGACAGTGTTCATAAAAAAATGGGTGAAACAGTGAAATACGGTACAACAGTGTAGCATTACCCACATCATTAGAGGAAATGGGTGTGCAATTACTGTTTTCCCTCCTACAGCCCAATGTCCCTTCTAGGCTACACACTACCGAACAAGTTCAGCCTTCGTCAATTACCGTGCGACGCACCGGAGTCGGATATCTTCATTCTGAACAGACGCACAGAGTTTCTCATTTAATTAAGGTTAGGCGGATTAATAAAAAAATCCGTGTAGACACTCTAACTCCACAGTTCATATGATACTGTGTATTCCTTAACGTGTGCTGCTCTAGGGGACTAGAGAGTCATTTTGCAGAAGCAATGTTTGTTCAATAAACTTCAATTCTGCCATACAAATGTAACAAATCAAAGAAGTATGTTTGGCCAGACACAGAAACCGGATTCAATTGTATGTTGAATGATAGGTAATGGTCCATCATTGCCCTTGTACAGAGTTCCTTATTGACATACATGTTGGTACATTTGTACATCTGAAGCCTGTAGGCAACTGGAGTCTTCAAATCCCTGCAGTATTTCCTTTTTCTGTTTCAAATCAAATCAGAATTTTTTTATTGAAATATGGACTGGAAATATAACAATACAGGCATGTTGCTGCAGGTAATGTTTTCATGTTTTGTTAACTGCAAGGTGTTTGGTGCGACAAAAAAAAATACTACTGGATTCACTCGTTTCATTATTACTGACTCCTGGCAATTTCAAATACATCACTGAAATATTGAAGATGTTTTGGTTACTATTTCTGATTCTACAAATACTTTGTGATTGAACATTTGCCAGAAAATGTCTGCAAATTTTTTATTGGAATCTGTGATAAGAATAATACATGTAGATCATATTGTTGTTGTTACATTATTAATTTCAAAACCTATGATTATTATCAATATTATTTATCATTATCATCACTTCATTTATAGTAGTAGTAGTAGGTGTAGTTAATGAAATAGTAATAGAACAAACAGAAGCAGAAGTAGTGATAGCAGCAATAGCAGTATCATTTTCTTAGAATTTTAAGATGTATTTTATCATTATATTTTTGCATGTCAGCAATATTATTTGTTATGCACATTATTCCACACAACCATGTTTTCATCAATAGTTTGAATCACAAAACATGAATGAAAAGGTCAGTGTTAATGCTAATGGTATGATGCAACAATAAAATTATGAACATGAAACTTTAACGATCACAGCCATCAAATTAGAATAAAATTGATTTCATATGTGATAATTCATGAAGTAAGAGTTAGGCTGTATACCTTATCTGAATCAAGCACAAGCAATCCATACAATACATGATTATAATTCCTTCTTATCTAAATCAATATTGTGGACAATGGTAAGTTGCTCTAGTGCAGAAAACACTTGCGGCATACTTGACAATTCGGCAGCCACAGCTCTTATTCAAATAATAAAGTCAATCATTATGTCAGTAAAGTCCATCCAGTTATTTTGCATCACAAGTTGACATTGTTAAATCAAGCATATTTTCAATCATTTTTGTTGAGTAAAACAATTCTCTATGCCATTATTACTTGTTCACCAATATGTAACAACACTACTTTTTAGCAAGCCCAAGCTATTCGGAACACTGACATTATACAGTGAGGACTGCATCATATATTCTAAAAGGGCAGTAATCAATTTAACATGCTGTAAATATTTCAAGTAATGTGTCATAAACATGCCAGTTTACAACTGATATTTACAACAAGTCAAATTAGTTTTAACCAATTATGTAAAACTGCATTTGAAACAAATGTTTTTGATATACATGTACTGGTGTCTAGCACACTGCGAATAATTCTATTACGGACTGAAGATTTACATCTGAAGAGCAAAGGTCATTTGTGGGGGCATGTACCCCAGCTTTAAACATCCCTGAATATGGTCAATTTCATTGGTAGTGATTTACATACAAATCATGGCACTGATTGTTTGCAATTTGCTAGAGGGTCAAAATGACAAAGTATTAAAGGTCAGTGACATGATTGGGAACACCTGAAAATGCCTCAAGAACCAAATGAGTTGAAATATATACCAACTATACACCAGCTGGAGTGGATAAACCAACTAAAAGGATTTGTCTCTATTAAAGCATGAACACTAATTTTATTGGGGCACGATAAAAATAGGCCCCATAGAGAGCCACACAGCAGGTTTGCCTGCCACGAGGGATATTGACATAAGTTGTTTTAGAATGAGTCAACATTTGACTCCAAGATTTTCACAGGAGAATCCTGGTGTAGTTTACTTGATTCTAGAGTAGTTTCAGCCCAAGTTGAGGACTACCCCCAATCATGTAATTTACCTTTAAGTCTCTATATCCATACCTGTATCACTTGCTATTTAGGGTAAATATTATCCCATCAAGTGCCCGAGGGAGAAAAAAAGAAGAAGAAAAAATACAACCATTTTGTTATGAAGAGACACGTGTGATGTACCTGTATGTACCTGTATGTACATGTCAGGCACCATGTCCAGTATCACATCAGTCATGCTAGGAGAGAGAACTGTTCATGTGCATGACAATACGTTTTGAAAGTGGTACGTGTTAGTATGCTAATGTGTATGCGATAGCAGTCACCTGTGAATACCCCTAATTTCATAATACGAAAATTTGCCATTTGGCTTGCATGTGTGCACAGTAAGGCATTGGCAGCCTTGGGTTTCTGTTGAAATCTCAAGCAAAATAATCTTGGTGCTGCATGAGTTGGTTGAGACATTTACAGTAGTCACTGAATCAGCTTCTCCCTTTCTGATGACACATGCACTCAAATTAATTTGTGAGGTCATTTTTTTTATATATGTTTATTTAGGATTATTTGTATAAGTTTAGGGAACAACAATGCAGTCCAGTGCTACCTTGTACGTGTCAGTAGCTCTGCTAATGACTTGATGTTAAACTAGAGTTACTTGTGTCATTAAAGTGATAGGCTAACATTGTGGAGCTTCAATTTAAAAAAATTGTCGAACTTTGATATCTGAGCTTCATAGTAGTGTTCAAATGGACAAATAAACACCCTAGAATACAAAAGTTTGGAAAGTTACACTGCCGATAGCAGGTTATACATGAATAAACAATAAAACTCGGGGCGAGTTTTATTAACCTAGGTGTACACACAGTAAGTCAATGGAAGGAAATGGGCAAGTGAATCTGGCCAACTTACGATTTTCACTTTTTTAAAGCACTAAATAATCATTTTGAAATACAATTTTTTCAGGGCTTCATTTTTAGACCTCATCAAAGACACTGGTAGCATGGGGAATCATGCAGCTCAATTTTTTTTAACTGTGGTAAATGTTAGCCAATACCTTTAAGTAAGGTTTAAAACGTTTTATATTGATATTTATCACAGTTATCTTTAAAAATGACAGAAATTAATGAGTTGTTTGATTAGCAGATGTGGTTATATTCCAATACACACATGTTGCTGTTTGATCAGCTGTTAATGAGACTACCACTGAAGGAGCTTAATAAGCCAATTCATGGTGAGCAGATGTCGCTAACGACCCTCACAATACCACATATCTTTGAAGAATGAATACTTGTTATAGAAAGGGCATCAGAGATCAACCATTCTTACTGTGATGGACTGCATTAATTGCTTTTGTAAATTCTGTTGAGTATATCTTCACCTGTTCATTCCTGAACATACATCTATTCTCAGGCATGCATGATTTATCACAGTTTTCACTTTGTTTCTGACAACTTCATTGCAGGGATGGAGGACTCGAGGCCGGCCTTGAGGCCAATTTTGCCAGTCCTCGGTCTCGGCCTCGTAATCCCGTGACTCGGACTCTTCCTCGGCCTCGGCCTCGTAATCCCGTGACTTGGACTCGTCCTCGGCCTCGTACCATGCGGCCTTGGAGATTTGGGTCGAGGCCACAAGATTTTATATAATCTGGTAAACCTAAGAATAAACCCAGTTTGATTTGTTTGGACATGGATTTTGGAGTATTTTCAACTAATATGCCAAAAAGAAAAATGGAAATCCTAATATAACTTGAAGCTAAGTAAATTCACTTCTGATCGATATGACTGTATTTTATCCAGCTCATAAGTTTCACATAATTATTCATATGGGTCAATGTTTCTCTATGATGTCGCTGCTCTGTACTGCAACAAGACAGGCACGGTGAAAGTCGATGCCCGTTTATTAGCTGAATGTTCTGAAGACATTTAGGCATTTACAATTACATCAAATATTATTTACCTCAAAGTCAAGAGCTTTTGCTTTATTTTGTTTTAATTTTTCCCAAATTGATAAATTTCAGTAATTGGTTGATTTGAATGAATGGTTGATTGGTAAAAAGATTGTGTTTACTTGATTGTAAGATTCCAAAGTAACTTTAAAGGTTAAAATTTTGCCCTAAAATATTGCATTATTTCGGAGAGTGGTGACTCGGACTCAGCCTCGGCCTCAGACAATAGTGACTCGGACTCGGCCTCGGAAGGTAGTGACTTGGACTCGGTCTTGGCCTCGGAAAGTGGTGACTCGACTACAACACCGCTTCATTGTGATCTTGATACCTCTTGCCACACAGACTCTGATTTGTGGACAGGGATGATCAACCTATTCAATACATGCTCATCTTTGTGGTTGCAGAAGAGAGATTTGTTATTATATCTGTTTAGAATGTCCTTATTTCTGAATGGCCATCCAAGAAAATGCTATTTGAAAAAATGTTAAAATAATGATGGTCAATTTCTGATTAAAACACCACTTTAGTGTGAATCTTTTGTCAGACTAACATAATGAGATAAGAAATATCAGTATTGGACTAAACACACAACACAAATCCGAGTGCACACCACCTCCAGACAATACTGTTAATTAGTAATTGAACGTGACACTCACAAATTGTCAAGAAGAAAAAGTGAAACCTGCCCATAAACCCCATTCATAGAACACAAAACCACTGTCTTTATGACAAATTGACAATCCTTCTGCATAGATTCCAATTATGCATAAAGTGCATGAATCAGAGGTCAAATTTCACTGGTCTTTCCAGAAAGGTGATCTGTTTAGACAGGTGGCCATTTACAGCAGGTTTGACTGAATTCTGATTTATTTTGATGACTGCAGCAAGACATTATTTATCGTACACAGCAGTTGACAGAGAGATGTCCTCGACTAAACAGGTTTTTACTGTCAAGCTATGTAATATCTGCGATGTAAATCGCACGCAGCATAGTATACATGTAAATCCGTCTCTGTATACCTCCTTGCTCTGAACAACTCCTTGCTCTGAACAAGCGGAATCTTTTCACACACGCAATAACAAAGGCATCCGAGATGGCATTGAACCTAAGGTGGCTTTCTTTACAAGTCTCCTAGAGGAATTGACCTTTCGGTTTCAGGCAAACATAACTGATGCCTCCATGTATACAGATTACAGACCTGGCGATGTATTATGGATTATTATTCAAGAGAGTACAAATATTTCCTCCCTATCAAAATCATTTTGGTCATTAACTAAATGAACAATTTGTCGTTGCGGATCAGTGGTTAAAACCTGCAGGCGGCAGGATTACTTCAACTTAACATTCTATTTTACAAAATATGCTCACCCATCAATGGTAGGAAATTACTTTTGATATGTGACTGAATTTTTGTATCATACATACACCTGTAAGCTTGAGAGAGTATGCCATTTCAAGATATTTCACGAGTACATTGCAGTCTAATATTAAATAATCAAAAATCATCTAGGTAAGTGTACAGTAAATGATACTTTTAACACCAATAAGTAAATGTTTTGATAACATATTCGAATGACGAGCATACTTTGTAAATAAAAGTAACTCTTGATCACTCAACGCTTGCCTGATAAATGCAAAGAAACCCACATGATCAAATAAAATTCAGGTTAAAACCATTACAGCAACAAACGCAATAATTTTGGAAGCATAATAAAATGTTTTCAATCTACTTAATATTTTCATACTTTTCATCTCTATTACCACAGGCCTCTATGATTTTTCACTTTGGCTGTAGGTTTGCCAGCTGCTGCTTCCTCCTACCCTCGTCTTCTATTTTCACAAGTACAAGTACTTCTTCTCCACTCTCTCTCTTTCTCCTCCTCCTCCTCCTTTTCCTCCGTCATCGCCATTGAAGATTCTTCTTCTTCATCTTCATCTTCCTCTTCACCTCCTCCGTCATCTTTTTTATCTTCATCTTCTTCATCTTCATCATCTTCATCTTCATCACCTTCACTTCCATCTTCTTCATCTTCTTCAGCTTCATTATTCTTCATCTTCATCATCTTCACCTTCATCATCTTCATCATCTTCATCTTCTTCTTCTCCATCATCTTCTTCCTCCTCTTCTACTACTTTTCCTTCTGCTCAAGACTCCTCCTCATGTATGGCAGCTTAAAACATCATGCGGTTTGTGTACGACAGTCTGACTCTTACTCTAATCATGTGTACAGTGTGACAAACTGCCATCCCAAAATACATCAGAAATACGTTGTAATGTACCATGTGCTCATGCTTCAGGATATGAAATGCGAGACACAAAGATGATACGCAAAGCGAGACAGACAAACACAGAAAGTGGGTTACAAATGCTCTACAATTTGATGACAATTTCTCTACTCGAATAGGTGGGTGTGAGTATGGGGGTGTATGTTTGTGTGGTGAGTGTGGTTATGTGTGTGTGTGTGTGTGCGCCCGCCCAGGCGTGTTTCAAAACAAAACAGAAATAAACAGGGAAGAAAAAATGTGAGGACAGGTGTTTTAACCAAAAATGAGTTCTACATTAAAACTGTTTTGACACTTTCATTATGTGTCTGTTTCAATCATCACCACATCCCAGGCTTCAGAGTTCAGTTGACCATTGCTTGTGGTTGGGACTGAACCATTCTGTGGCAAACTATGATGAGCTTGAAGCCCCAAGACAGATGAAACATGACAAAGGGCAAACCTTCAGTAATACTAGTCAGTTAAACATCCCATAATTGGTATTTCATCTGTGGAATTTCAGCAGTAAATGCTTGCACACAATTTCCGATACTGTGTTTGATATTTCACCCTTTTCAGCACTGGGTCAGTGTGCCAGGTCTTTCATTACATAAATGTTATTTACCCTGTCTGTGAAATACATAGCCTCTCCCCTAAACCCCACCAAACAAATTTTGTCTCAGTAGTACAATGTCTAAAATACCCCCCCCCCCAAACAAAAATTTTAAAATATCCCATATCAATGTGCACGTGTAGTGTGTATGATCTTATCGTTGAAGAGTTTACTTGTCATACACCATATGTGTCAGTGTGTCACAGTCTAAAGTGGGAGGGGCCAGAAACTTTATGCTTGGAAGATATAGACAAGCCACAATACAGACTTACGGCATATAGAAAACGTTTCAAGAAATTCGTTACTGATTCTTGAAATAAATTGCACTCAAATTGTAATTACCTACATAGGGCCTTAATCATAACTCAGACAAAAGTAACAACAATAATGTTTGGCACAGTAATGGTGCAACTTTTTTTGACAAATAAAATTGTCACAGGTCTGCGTTGTATAAAATATTGCAGGCATTTCAAGTTTAAAAAAAAAGATGAGCTACACGATTTCCCTTTGCTACTAGTGTCTTGAATCTATAGGGTCTAAAAGTGAAGCTCTGAAAAAAAATTGCAGTTCAAAACGTTTATTGTGCATTCAATAAGCGAAAATCATTGAGCAACCATTCCCGTCCGCCCTCTCCCCATAGACTGCTGTGTTGCAGAATTTTTGTCAGCTGACAATAATTCATATGCTGATTTTTATCTGTACAAATTTTACAAGTTTTGTGAACTAGGGTGTTCATTTGTCCATCCAAACAGTCAGATATGTCAGATAGCAAAATTTGACAATTTTTTAAATGGGGCTTCCACAATGTTATTTAGTGTCTTTGATACATGTATTAACCCCTTGGGGACAACTGGCTTGTACAGAAGCCCAGCACAAGTCAGATTCAGAGACATCTGGCTGCCATAAAACCCCAGAAAATATGCTAATCTTTACACTCACATTAAAGGGAGAAGGCGCCAGCAACTAACAGGCATAAGTTAAGAAAATAAATGACATTGTGAGTATTGTGAGAATTATGGTACATGGTGACAAAAACAGCCTAAATAAGGGGTACTGTGTGATACTTACCCTCATCAAGGCCCTATAAATTAGTTGATTTGTGTTTATTTTACGTCTTTGTAAGTTTTACCCTAAGACAAAACTTGCAGAAACAGCTATAGGGGGAGGAGCTTATCAATTCAAACAGTGCATACATTACCACAAGTCGCGTGGCATGCATCGGTCACGCATGGTCAGCTTCAGACCTGTGCACATGCAATCTGATTGGTTGGTAAGAACTCAAATATTTTCTTAACTCTTTACACGCGTAATTCGCACTCATGCTCACCCGGCAGCGTGCGGGATTCGCATTTCACGCTCAAACGTAGAAATGATTGTATTCACCCGATTTATACTGATTTTCCCAATGGTAGCGGTATCCGTTTTGTGTTGTTTACATTCCTCAAGTTCGGGGTATTATGTAAGATTCTAAAAGAACCATAAAAATCGATAAATACAATCAAGGCCCTGTGATACAAAAGAACGCTGGATTAGACGGAAGTCAACTTTCAAAAGAATACTCAAAGTTAATTACAATAAGACACTCTTTTCACTGATAATCTCTTCATTATCTCTATTCATTGAGCTCTGGTGACTCATCTCTAAGTTGTAACAAATCAGGTTTCTCTATGTAGATTTGGTTTAAACTCTTGAATTATTTAAATGGAGTCGTATATTGTCAAGTAGGACACTTAGAACTACATGTATATTGGTTGCAATTAGGCATTTCTTTATAAAATCCAGATGTAGATTTCCAAATAGCCTTTATGCAATCAGAAGGTCTGCAAAATGTACTTCAACTTTGCTGTACAACATTTTTTTCCTAAAAACGATGTTTTGAAAAGTTATAGCCAGTTGAAGTCAGCCATTCAATTTCCTTTGCCGTTACTGAGCGCTCTTAAAAAAAACTCTGCACGCACGGGTTTCACGGTCCCGCACACAAAGAGTTAACTTATGCCTGTTAGTTGCTAGCGCCTTCTCCCTTTAAGACAATACTGCCTACAAATGGCTCTATCCCATTAAACCTATATTAAGACCTGTATAAATGAAGAAAATTGTTATTTGGTGTAAGATGTACTGGGCTTCTGTACAAGCCCGTCGTCTCCAAAGGGTTAAAAACATTTCAAAACCTCTCCCTACTACCCCCATTATTATAATTAATGAGTAATAGAGTCAGTATACTTCTTCATCCTGATCAAGGCTGATACAAATTAAAAATATCTTGCATCCATTACAGATACATGTTAGTACAACCTACAACCTACATGTACATGAACCTAACAAATTACAAATTGATTTACAATCCATCAATCTGTTTCAGAAACATTGACTATTTTATCATTTCTGGTTATTTTCATTTACAATTTTCACCAGTCACTTTGATCACTTTGTGTTGGAATATTTATCATTCTGATATACTAAATTGGGGTTTACACTGCTTACCAGTGAAACCTCAACAGCAAAACAGCCAAATGTTTGGATTTTGTGATGGTGATGTTATTTATTACAGTCAAATTCCAGGATATATTATCTCGGTAGGAATACTGGACATGCATACCAATATTGTAAATTACACAAGTAGGTCAGGAGAGGTAGCAGATTTCATCAAGATCTTTAGCCTAGGAGGAAGGGAGAGGGAGGGGAGGTGAAAGAGGAGGGGAAGAGGCCAAAAAAGTTGAATACCTGTCTTGTATAAACTATGGAAGTACTGAGTGACGAGGGGTATCTGATGGCATTTAAATCTCCAATGATTCTTTGGGGACAAAAGTGTAACTTTCACCAACAGTAAATTTTAACCCAAATCCCATGGTGTGATTGAGTTGTAGACAGAGTGCAATAACCAGCTCTAGACTTTATACTGCTTGCAATGACTGTGTTTGTTGATGTTGTTTATTTTGTTGGCATTTGCAGTCAGACTTTGCAAGATATTGTGCATCTGGCTAAAATGTTGGCGTTTGTTTTGACTCAGTACGAATCTGAAACCAGATTTGTTGGCCTGTGCATGAATGATTGTATCAATTTCAAACCTGTATTTATATATGTAGGTCCCGTATATCATTAAAAAATTGACATGAATGACAACTTGTACATTAAATGATTCACTACGGGCCAATTTATTAAGGGTCCATCATGAACGTTCCACTAACGACCAGCATTTTGTTAACATTATGGAAAGTAGATGCTAACTCATGTCAGAAAACAAGCATAAAGTTGTTTGTGTGATCTTTTAGCTAATGTGTAATTACATACATGGTCATCTATATAAAAAAATATAGATATTTTCATCATTTCGGCTTCATTACCAGTTAAAAAGTTTTTTAAAGTTAGACCGGGTTCATTACCAGTTAAATTTTCTTTTAAAGTTAGACCGTAAATTCTAATGAAATTAATAAATTCTGTTTGTTTACGATTCACACTTCATAGTCTGATATTCCAGTAAATTAATCAGTTACAATACTATTAATCACCCAGAAATAAACAACCATTATATGAATTGTGACCCTAACATCTAATCTGTTCATCATTATATCAAACTCTGTCTTTTGTGACAGCTTTTGTTAAAACCCTGTCAACAGTTTTGTGAGTTTTTGAGGGCATGACCTACAGACATAACAGACAAGGTCAGATGAGAATAGACACACAGACAGATGCACAATTACACAAACTGTACACACACATTGAGTATCACAATGCAGGGAAGGTTTTGTTTTTACTGGCCTGTCTTTCTTTGAAATAAAACCATGATAAGCTCGTCTGTAAACAGTTTTCATTGAAATAGGAAAGTCTGTGACATTGAAAACATGTATTGTCATTTTGACAATCTCCAACTGTCAATTGAAGTTAATCTCACCAAAGGCCATTATGTGTAATAACATAACATACACTGTACTTAGCAGAGCCTGTAAGGCTAAATTATCCCTGCCTCTACAAAAAATACATTTAATTAAATAAAATTAAATCTAAACTAAGAAAATGAACAATAAAAATAAAGAAGTAAACAAATAAACAGATAAACAAAATTCATGAATACTCGAAAACACCAAACTTTTGCAACATGAAACTTTCATGAATAGGAGCCGACAGCCATTTCGCGTGAAACTTTCGTGAAAATTTCTGGTTTTACAGTAATATGAAAAACAATATAACTTAAATATAAAGGTTACACACACATACAAAATTCTATCAAAGAGTTCTATCAGACAAACCTGTCTCAGGATCTTCAAAAAGTGCTGCAACCTTGGCGACGAACGGCAGGTCCTTCTTGCGGGAACCAGCACGCAGCAGCACACAGTCTCGGACACTGATGACGTCATCTTTTCTCCTGATTGAGTCGTAGCAGTAACGGATTTCCTGTGCCTCATTCTGTAGTCGAGAGACAGACGGAAAATACAAGGAGAAATGTCTTGAAACACAGATTCTCGGACTTGCTCCCAACTTTGACACAAAGGAAAAAAATCCTTTTCAAAGTTGTCAGATTTACCAGTGAATAACCTTTTTTAAATGGATCTTTTGTGGTAGCAATACATGGAAATGTATCAAATTATAAAACTGTTTGAAGGAAGTTTCAATACTGAAACAGTTCTCACTAAATATCCATTAGTTTATATTAGATGCCTTTGAAGAGGATAGGTGCAAGTCTTTTGTACCAAATGCTTTAATTTCATGTATTCCCTGAAAAAAAGGCAATCATTGTTACTTTTGTTTTAAAATAGATTTATGTTGACTTCAGTGTAAGACACCAAATTTGTCCTTGTGGCTGCACCCTGTAGGCTATTTTTGTATACCGGTATTTCACACAGATGGCACAGCATGCTTTATATTTACATGTTATTGTGCATTGCATTTCAATTTCAACATAGGCCTACATGTAGGCTGTGTAAACTGGCACAGGAACTGTGTTTAAGTGCTTCATACAGAAATAGCCAGTCATGCCTGAAAATAATCTTCTTACTATGGCCATAATAAAATATTGTAAAGCAGCATATTTACTTCTAAAACGGAAACATTTTATTATTATTTTTACCCCATTTCATTTCTCTTAAACTTCAAAACACTGTAACTGAGATGCTCATTACTGAATTATGCCTTTAAAAAATTATATTTTTTTTTGCCAAAAATAGCCATTTTAGGGTGACACAATTTTTCACCACAAACTTTGAAATGGTTGCAGTATCCATAAATAACTTTTTTTACTTTGTTTACTTTCATTAGTTTAAAGTATTTCCTGTAAAACTTTATTTGCTTTTAGTCTAGAAAACACATCTTTTGTTAGGAAAACAAAGTTCACATTTTTGGTATTTTGACAGTCAAATGGTGGTAGAACCTCGAACCTTGTCTTACAAATAATTTGGTACAATTCTGAGAATTGTTAATATCAGTTTGTGAAGAGCAAATGTCAATTTCAACTGTCACAATTGAAATGTAGGAAGGAAGAGAGTAATACAACATACACAATTGACATGTATACTCAATACACAATCAGAACAAAAAGGTCAGTGACGAGATCTGATAGCTTTTCCAAGTTCAAATAACTCCAAGCCCTAGTATAATTATTGCACAGGCCATGATCCTTTCAAATTAATTGATGGCAATATCAAATATACATGTATGTTTAGGTCAAATGAAGGCAGATGTGTTTACAGACTGAGTGCATACAAAGTCTGATTCTCAAGAGGAAATAATGGCATTTATGAGATACAGTATGAGTTCACTGTAACCTAATCCACTTCAGGAACATGACTTATTACCAATGCTAATCTGACATCAATAGATTTCCCTCAAGTTTCCTCCAGCTCTGCACAACATGTTCACTCATATGTACCATAATTTGTATTAGTCATATATACAAACACATCATTGTATGGAAATTTGTACAGAATAATTTTGAATTACCATTATTGCCTATTTCATTTTCAAACCATGATGAATTTTGTTTTTTCTTAAAATGTATATTGTGAAGTATTCATGTAGTTTTAATCACTTTTGTCATATGAACACATCAAATTTCCTTTGTTTTGAAACATTTGGACAATAAACATTTTGAATTAAATTGAATTGAATTAAATGTGTATAATAATACACTATTTGGTGTTAACACAAATGGGAGGCCAAAATTATTATGCTGAAATATCTCCTGTGAAGGAATTCAGTGATTAATATTGGTGGTACTAGGCAGTCTTTAATTTTTGCATGTACACAACTATTTCCATGAATGTCCTTAACCCTGGATAGAGTTATATTATGTCTCCATTTCGCTGAATACAAATATCAAAAGTATGTTTTATGAGTTAGCAGATATGTTAAAAACAAACCTGAGTTGTCAGTTGTCAAACTTGTCACTAAATACATTCACAAGGCCCCGTGCATTCCTGGGTGAAATAATTATCATGCGGCTTGAATTATTCTTCCCAGAACAGCAATAAAAGTATTGCCTTACACGTTAAATGCCTAATTCCTCTTCGCCGTATATCCCAAACATTTGATATTTTCTGTAAGCGCTGCCCACTAATGCCACAAATGTTACGCTTGTGCGGATTTCATTTAGTCGAATTGCATGATGGCCGTGCCGTGCACAGGCAGAGTGCACATGTCAGAGAAACTGATACACGTACAGTGCATCTATGACATCCACGCCACTCTGAATAATGCATGATGCTCTTCTCAGCCAAAGCAGACAGACGGAAAAATACATCTCATCCATTCCGAGATCAGACGGGGCCAACTCGTCAGAAGTACTCTGTTTATGCGCGATACAGATACTTGGGGATAAGCTGGTCAATGCACCGGCTTGGATTTTTGTAAATGATTTTCATGTCCCAATCCACAAAGCACACTGTCTTCACCATGTATCACTTAGCACATGAATGGATCGGCCCTTCCAAGCAAACCCTGGTTTTCGTGCGTACTTGTAAAACACGACCCTATTCCCTCTTCCATCACGGTCTATTAATAACCCCGGCTGCAAACTACCGACTCGACTCAAGTGCTCTGATACGGTGACAAAGCAACATATTTTGCCAGCGTACAGCTCCACAGATGGGACACTAAATTGAACAAATGCCCAACTGCAAAATACACTAGCATGAAAAACGGTCTTCAATTTTCTTGAAGAGGACAGCGTAATGCACACATTAGTAGAGTGAAAAAGCATGCTCCTCAAACCTAGTAATGCCCAGCAGTCCTCATTATACGGTGCTTCATCATGAAATAGACATCCTGTGTAACAGAAAAGACACTTTGGAAACATAATCAAGTATTGTAGCCAGAGGTTCAATTGGTGTTTTGAATGAATGTGCGTTGTTAAAGCACAAGTTTAGTTTTGGCGATTTGTTTTTATTTGAAAGCTTTATGCCCAAAGGTCATATAACACCAATAACAGATTTTGAATGTCTTTAGCTTTTTTAAAATTAATTAATGAAAAATTTCTTTTATCTGAATTATACCTCATCGGAAAGAGCAGAGTCTGACCTTTTTGATGAGGTATAATTCAGATAACCTTAACACCTTATTAACCCTTTGGATGCTATAATGTCAACTATAGTTAAAAATCTTGGGGTTCCACCCGTCCCCCACCCGAGATTTTTCAATTAATTAATAAAAAAAAACAACTAAAGACATTCAGAATCTGTTATTGGTGTGATACGACCTTTGGGCATAAAACTTTCAAACAAAAGAAAAATAGCCAAAACTAAACTTGCACTTTTATTACAGCTCTTTCCTGATATACATGTAAACTCATATGATATGAAGTATCAAAACAAAAAATGATGCACCCTTCTAAAAATGAGCTTACAACACGATAACCCGTAGACCATAATATAACCATATGGAAATATTACCAACACAATACAGTTCTACACCTTTCTACAGATTAAAGGCAGCAGTAAATGGCAGGTTTAGATCATTTCATAACTTTGGGGGGGGGGGTGCACTACTTTCATGTAGGCCTACATACACAGTAATGATTTTCTTGGGGGAAGGAGGTAGCTTGTTTTTCTCCATTTCCTACACTTATCTTTCTTCTGCTGTATTGACTTACTTTGTTTCTTTCCCCCCTTTTAATCATTGAAGTTATTCCCTCTGCTCCCCACCCCTCCTAAATCCACAAGACATAAATTGGTTCTCAGTATGTTTAAAGAGGAGAGTGACTTCCTAGACTGATAACAATAAATTTCATGCATTTCAGCGAAATGGAAAAGGACCAAGAATACTGATATGAGGTTTTGGAGCTACAGAATGAACAGTGAAGAATTTGGTTACTTACAAAAAATCTGACACACTGTGTGTTAAAAAATTGCCTGATCTATCAAACTGTTGATGAATAAAATTATTAGGTGGTGACTTTTCTACAAGGAATATGTTGAGATACACGGCACATACAGAACATTTACTATCCATATCTTTGACCACTCTCCCTCCAAGTCATTGATTCATATCACAAATTAAAACAAATTGATGCATATTAGCTGATACAAATCTAGATGACCCTGATACACTTATAAGCTTTACTCCACCAATATGGAACTGTCACTTTCAGGGACAGCCTTGGCCAACTTTTGTAATTCCACATCCATCATGGTCAGCCCTGGACTGATACTTGGTCAGGCCTTGGGCCAATCCCCAAGTCCACCTTGCACTATTTCCACCAAGTACAATGACCAGCCTCTGAGCTGGTATCACACTGGCCTGGCACATAGGTAGGGCCCAAGTTCCAAATAGAGCTGATTTATTGAAAACTGAACAGAGTAACAGGTAAGAAAACAATTGAAAGTTACACTGGTACAATAAATCACAGGAAAAAAAAAAATTCTTTAAATGTAAGGCCCGATTTACACCAAAAGGCCGGCCTAAAT
>JZLH01S0618182.1:4298-6798 GCA_001188425.1 Eucidaris tribuloides
AGTAGTAGTAGTAGTAGTAGTAGAAGTAGTAGTAGTAGTAGCAGCAGCAGTAGTAGTAGTAGTAGTAGTAGTAGTAGCAGCAGCAGCAGTAGTAGTAGTAGTAGTAGTAGTAGTAGTAGTAGCAGCAGACAGCAGTAGTAGTAGTAGTAGTAGTAGAAGTAGTAGTAGTAGTAGTAGTAGTAGTAGTAGTAGTAGTAGTAGTAGTAGTAGTAGTAGTAGTAGTAGTAGTATCATTATGCAAACATGTGCACCATTTCCACCCCCTGGGGAATATTCCAAGCTGAGCTGCCAATTCAAGGAAGCGCGTCAAGCCAGACAAACTAAGATATTCTCTCCCTACTAGGTACCCATTTATACTCCTGGGTAGAGACAGGAAAGCAGATTAGATATATTGTGAAATTTAAATTTGACTTTATTCTACTTACCTCTGATTACATCGTTAGTTCCTAAGATTTTCAACCAATTCACCATGAAGGTTCCAACGTCTACTATCGGCGAACACTTTGAACTCACTGATAGGTATGTGGAACTGGTTCACATTTATATGATTTTACTCTAACGCGCGAATAGACGGTGATGTGCATTCGCACACCGTGAACTCGACTGCTTTATGACGATTGCACTGCCTGAGGGCAGGTAAACTGGAATGTGTGTTGTCGCTGCGTCACAAATTGTCGCCGACGACAATTTGTGAAAAACCTGACGGCACAAATTGTCGCCGGTGACAATTTGTGCCCAGAGTTGACGGCACAAATTTTCCCCAGCCATGACCAAATAATTGTTTGTGGGTATATGGAAGTATGTCAGTATATATTTGCGTGTCTGTAGGTGTATGTATGTATATCTGTATGTGTCTGTTTGTGTGTCTCAATGTGTATGTTTGTCTGTGTGTGTCTGCGTGTCTGTGTCTGGTTATGTGTCTGTATGTGTCTGCTTGTGTGTCTGTGTGTCTCTGTGTCTGTATGTGTCTGTATGTGTCTGTGTGTGTCTGTATGTGTTTATATTTGTTTGTGTGTCTGTATGTATGTGTCTGTGTTTTTTTCAGTGTGTGTGTCTGTGCATCTGTATATTATGTGTATATGTGTGTGCTTGTGTGTTTATCTGTATGTAAGTATATGTCTGTACATGTCTGTCTGTGTGTATGTGTATGTGTGTTTCTCTGTGTGTCTGTGTGTGTCTACATGTGTCCGTGTTTGTCTGTGTGTCTGTATATGTTCGTGTGTGTCTGTATGTGTCCGTGTTTGTCTGTATTAGTCTGTGTGTGTCTGTGTGTCTGTATATGTTCGTGTGTGTCTGTATGTGTCCGTGTTTGTCTGTATTAGTCTGCGTGTGTCTGTTTGTGTGTCGGTATGTGTATGTTTGTTAGTGTGTTTGTGTGTCTCTATGTATGTGTCTGTTTGTGTGTCTGTGTGACTGTATATATGTTTATCTGTGTGTGCCTGTATGTTTGTATGTCTGTATGTGTCTGTATGTGTCTGTCTGTGTGTCTGTATGTGTATGTGTGTTTGTCTGTGTGTCTGTATAGGTCCGTGTTTGTCTGTGTGTTTGCATGTGTCTGTGTGTGTCTGTATGTCTGTATATGTATGGGTCCGTGTTTGTCTGTGTGTTTGTATGTGTCTGTGTGTGTCTGTTTGTGTGTCTGTATGTGTGTATGTTTGTTTGTATGTGTCTATGTGAGTCTGTATGTGTCTCTGGTTGTCTGTGTGTGTGTGTCTGTCTCTGCATGTGTCTGTATCTGTGTCTGTGTGTGTTTGTTTGAGCGTCTGCATATGTTTGTGTGTGTATGGTTCTGTATGTATGTTTGTGTATGTATGTATGAGTCTGTGTGTATGTCTGTATATACGTGTGTACGTGTATGTTTGTGTGCATATGTTCCATGTGTTTGTGTACTTTGTTCGTGTGTATGACTGTGTGTCTCTGTGTATGTGCATATGTGTGTGCCTGTATATGTCTCTGTATGTGTGTCTGTTTGTATGTGTGCCTGTCTGTATCTATGTGTCTGTGCATATCTGTGTTTGTGTTCTTCCTTGTATCATGTGTTTGTGTGTGTCTCTATGTGTATGTGCATGTGTATATCTGTTCATGTGTGTCTTTGGGTGTGTCTGTGTGAGTTCAAAATGTTACAGGCAGGGTGTCTCTTTTGCACGCCTAAACTTCAGCATTGTGTAAAAGCACCGGTATATAGAAGAAAATTTCATTCAAAACCTTTAGAAAAGGCAGTTTTAGTGGAATTATAGTAAATGTTTGACTTCGATTTGATTTTTGGCCCACAGTTCCACAAATTTTACAAGTGGTACTAGTCAATTTTTTAATAGTGCATGCAGGTCTCTTTTACCTCCATGGTGTAATACACTTGTACTGTACACGCAGATGACCTTGAATTCATTTCACTGTGTCTGATGCATTCCAGCACATCCGTCTTCTATTACTGGTATTATCTAATTATTGCAATCAGCCTGATATGCTCATGGACCTATACCGTAGGTCCATGAAATATAGC
>JZLH01S0618182.1:9298-15858 GCA_001188425.1 Eucidaris tribuloides
GAGCGGTTTGGGAAAATTGGAAATTTTAAGTTGTAAAATTCGCTTTTGTGGTCTATTCTGGCGCTAATTACAACTCAGATTTTTTTGGAGTGTAGCAAAATCTGTTTGAAGGGGATTTATTATTAAAGCATGAAATAAATATATATCTACCGGTATATCTACTCCGCGAGCGAGTGTAGCGAGCGAGCGGTTTGGGAAAATTTGGAAATTTCAGGTTGTAAAATTCGCTTTGTGGTCTATTCTGGGGCTAATACAACGCTACAGTACCATATCTACACGATATAGCGCATCTAAATATACTTAATGATTATGCAGTCATGCTGTATATTGTAAAACAGGGGCGTCGATCCATTTTTTGGATAGGGATGGAAAAAGTAAGAAAAATTTCAAAAATGTTCGACGCACTCTGCGCGCCAAAGTGTAGTATAGAACTTTGCGCGCGAAGCGCGCCGAAAAAAATGAAAATTGAATATAGTATTTTCTATATAAATTTAATGGTTTTGTTGTGTATTGCACTATTTTTAGACGTTTCCTTGCATTACGTTTCATGAATTTTTCATGTTGTCAAAATTATTGGGGGGGGGGTCCCCCCCCCCCCCAATATTTTCATAGGGGTGGCGACCGCCCCCTTGCCACCCCAGGATCGACGCCCCTGTTGTAGAATACGCAAAGTTCTGTTACAGAAAAAGGGGCATTCTTCCCCAATAAGTAAATTTCTTTGTTGAAGAGAATAAAAGGCAACCGTGGGATAGTTCTCTCACGAAGATAAAAAGATGGAGAGGGCCCAATTATGCCACCCCCGAGGGCACTAAAGTTAGAGGCCAATGCCCCTTTTAGGTTCATAATTTGCCTCTTCGTTGAACAAAGTTCTTTTTATGACGTATCCCGGCAGGGGCAAAAATACATAAAATATAAAAACAATAACAAAGAGAAAAAAATCACCTTCAGTGACGAAAGTACGTTTATAAAAAAAAAATCACTTAACTTAGTATGAGTAGGGGCCTACAAACCAAAAGAAGGCACATTAACTTAGAAAAAAATGTCACTACATGTATTTGTCTTACGGAGAAATGGGGGAGGGTAGTGGGCCAAACAGTAGGAGGGCCTAATTTTGCTCCCCCGTGAGGACATTAAGATGAGATGCCAAATGTCCTTTTTACGCACAAAATGTCCGTTGAACATAATTTACCCAATTTTGTCTTTTTTGTACTGTAAACATGCCCCGTCAGGGGCAAAAAAGGGAAGAAAATGAATAGAAAAAGAAAAAAAAATCACATAAAATATAATGAATAACCAAAGAGAATCACCTTCAGGAACGAAAACGCGTAGATTAAAAAAGTGTGCCTTTTTTCAAAAAGGGCACATTTCATTTTGAAAAAGGGGCATTTTTTTTTCCTATCGGAAATTTTGGGGGGGCGAAGTGCCCCCCTCGCCCCCCGGTTCCCGCCGCCCCTGCTTGTGGCTTTTGAAAAGTGACATTTTTGCCTTTATTACGTGCTCACTCATGCATGACTTGACGGATCAATCACATTTTCACAAAGAAGTTAGTCAATGAGTGCAGAAACACTCCTGCCAAATCAATCTGCTCAAAACCATTTCGTTAAAAAGTTATGGAATTTTCAAAAAGGGGAGAACTTATTTGTTGTGTAGTGTTTATGTCAATTAAAATATCGCGTTTTTCTTAGAACTTGAATTTATGGATGTAGTACCTTTTGGAACCGAGCTCTTCAAATACAAACAAACACAGACATAATTATACAGACACACAGGCAAACACTGACACACACAGATAGACATGTAGACATATATATTACAGACACACAAACACACAAACACAGACATACACATACACTTACAGACATATACATACAGACACACAGACCCACACACAGACACACACACCCCACTAACATGTAATCTCGTATACCCACACCCAGGCCCACTACCAACGCAGACACACAGACAAACAGATATATGCAAAAACAGACATAAAAAGACACATACAGACACATTTATGCATATACATACACACAATCAGACACACAGACATGAAAATACATACACGAACAAACAGACACAAATAGACACATGACACACACAGATAGGCACACACAGACACTTAACACACATGCACACACAGACACATAAACAGATATACACACTCAGAAAGACACCCACAGACACATGAAACACACTGACACACAGAACAGACATACATACAGACACACAGAGACACTTACAGACACGCGACAGTCACATACACACAGAGGCAAACACATATTTAGTGAGTGGCAACAATTTGTGACGGTGACGACAATTTATGCTGTTATAATGGTTAGGTTTTGTTTTAATGGCACAAATTGTCGCCAGGGAGTCAAAAAAATGAAATCAGCAAGAGCGTCACAAATTGTCGCTGGCGACAATTTGTGCCGTTTTGTGCAAAACCTGAGGGCACAAATTGTTACCACGTCACAAATTGTCGCCGGAGACAATCTGTGACGCGGTGACAATTTGTGCCGCAACAAATGTGAAATACCAACAGCGTGACCATCGTTCGATATATCAATTCCACATATCAGTATTTTAATCAGCGGATCATAAGTATTGAAATTAGCCATAACATGCCGTTCCTTATTGTAAATTCTTAGGCTTAGCTAAGCGATCGCAAAGAAAGAAAAAATGAAACGAAATGTATTTGGAAGTTCGGTCAACAGGCTGGATGTAGCACTTATAACCCTACCCCATGCTCTGGGCACAACTATCCCAGGCAGGCATAGGGCAATTACCCCCAATAATGGCGCTTGGTATAGCCTTTGTCCATAGACGGCGATCCTCGGGGACGGGGACGCGTCCCACTCCCGTTTTTTCCGCCGGGGGGGGGGGGATCGCCCTCCTCTATTTTTATGATATTTTTTTAGCATCTTCATAGACTTTGTATTCACAAACCTGTTCAAAATGCGAATGTGATGGGAATAAAATACTTTGCTAATATAGGGGAAATTTCAAATTTACATTTTCCACTTTTTTGATAATGACAATAATTTATGACAAATGTTTTTTTTTTTCCTGCGTGTTATAATTATTTCGCTTGCAATATTTCCATCCCCACAGTTGTAACATAAAAACCCCACCCATGCCTTTGTCTGTGCACTTGAGCATTGTTGGTGCTAAATAACCAGGCAAAAACTCATTTGCATAACTGTGCCACCAAAATCTTCCCCATATGTAGATGGAATGTACCTTGGGCCATGATATAGGTAATAATTTTTAATGTAACATCTTGGCTGACTACAAATCTGCATTGGATGTTAAAGAGTGGAAAAATTCAAGAAAATTTGGAGAATATTTTTTTATGAATTATTTGACCACAAGGTTAATGACAATATATTAGGAATTACCTTTTTTGTCATATTTACAAAACAAAATAATTCTGATATTTTTGGAAGATTATCACTCATTTTAATATCTAGATTTTAACAAATGACGTAGAAGAACGATTTGAAAATTGTCTGTGTCTAGTACGTATCATATACATGTATGTGGTAATTACACAATCTCGTAGGCAATGGTTGAAATTTGAAAAAAAAATAATTGGGATATTCGTTTTCATCTATTGCGCGTGCGTGTGTTATTCAAGCAACACGTATTTTCTGCTAACCCCGTCCCCCTCTCCCTCCCCCGTTGATACACCATGCACTGATAGTATCAGTTTACTACATTGTGGAATAGATCAATATTGATATAGCTATTTTTATTCTCAATTTTGATGAAAATTGTTTGTTGTGTTTAACGACTGTTTAAATTTGTGGACAATTACTCTACTTACACAGACATATTTGTGGGGATCCAAAAATGTACATGGTTCTATGAGATGTTCCCCACAAAGTATATCTGGTACTGACACACAAACACTTACACACCGAAAAACATTATTACCCCACGAGTAACGTTATGCCTGTGTTAGTTGTGTGAATGTGTTTGTCTGTTTGTTTGTGTGTATGCTTTTGTGTGTATGTTGTGTGTGTGTGTGTGTGTGTGTGTGTGTGTGTGTGTGTGTGTGTGTGTGTGTGTGTGTGTGTGTGTGTGTGTGTGTGTGTGTGTGTGTGTGTGTGTGTGTGTGTGTGTGTGTGTGTGTGTGTGTGTGTGTGCGCGCACGCATATGCGTAATTGCATGTTTGTTTGCATGTATTGTGCAGGCTCTGTTATAGTTGTGTTTCATTTTAGTAAAACTTATTTTCTGCCCACCCCCTCCCTTCCTGCGCCATATACTGATAGTGTTTGTTTACTGCATTATGGAATATATCAACATTGATTCAGTCATTTTCATTCTCATATTTCGCTATTTTTTTGTACTAAATAACTGGGTAAACTTGTGTACATAATTTGCTGTATACATGTTATCTACCGGTATTTGTTTGTCAAGGACATTTTTTTTTTAAATCCTGTTCTATTCAATATTGAACGATCATTCCACGATATACAGCTATGACAAAAAAAAATTCTAAATCTTATATTCCCCCCCCCCCAAAAAAAAACCCCGAAAAGGCAGGAGAGGTTCCATAAAAAATGAAGGAAGGGGGATTTAGCGGGATAACTACTTTGAAACGCTTTTCTCGTCATAAAGACTTGAGCCATTCAAATTTAATGTTACAGCCATATTTATAAGCCTTTCAGTTTAGTTCCAGCAAAGTCTCCCAACGTTCTCACTTCAGTTAAGAGCAAAGCTGAACTCAAGCCTTTTCAGAAAATACCCGGCTTCTGACACGTTTCCTAACCTTTCTGGCAGCCATAGAAAACGACCTCACATGTTAGTGAAATACAACAATATGTTAGGATTCTCATAATATGAGAGAACCAACTAAGTCAATCAGGTTATCACTTCACTTATCATAAGTTGCAGGTAAATAAACAACAAACAACATAGTTCATTCTAGTAGTGTATCATTGCAAAAATTTACATTTAATACGCAGTCTCGTTCTATAACAGTTGAACAACATCTATGTATCGCAATATCATTAACGACGTATGAGAACCACCATGTAATCGTGTCCCCTGTGGTATCTAATAAATACAAAGAAAAAGGCAGGTCTATGAAAACTTTTAAAGCATAAAAATTGAATTATACAAAAACAGTAACAAAATACAATTCAATAAACAGTAATTCAGACTAATCGCAAGTGATTTGTTTTTCAAAAGATGAAGGAGACAGAAGGGAATGAGCAGGTCTCAGGATCACCAATATTCAAAATATTGTAATTATTCTTTAACAGTCAAAACCCAGATTGAATGATTCGAGGACCTTTAAATCCGACACTGCCACATGTTATGCAGTTGTTGTACTTAATGTAAAGGCCACACAAACTACGGTCATAGATGACTAGGTAAAATTCACGCTACGTGATGTGAACCTTTCATGTGACAGAACGGTACAAAGTCTATTTATAGCCAGTGCACAATACATATTACCTTTGTATTATACATGGAAGAATGAAATTCACTCTACTTCCTCATTTTGACTGGTAACGCTTGTTCATTCATACACACATCAATTTAAATACATAATAAATTGTACTGAGAAAAATATAATATAACTTTTGGTTTGCATAATTACATGTTACAAAAGCCTATCCTTTTTTTTTTAATCTTCAATCCTACATTAAAGATTTTTTTCCATTAAATACCGACAATAAACAAAAAAGGAAATTCCGTGAAAGGTCGCTTAATTTTAAGGCAGAGGGGCTCAATTTCTGCTGAAATTTCGATTGGAATCATTATGGTACCCGGGTAATCCAATAAGGAAGTCTATATCTATTTGAAATGGCAACTGCAATGAGTGAAAAATCGTCTCAGTGATAGATATATACAAAAAAAAACTCTGTCACAACAGTCGATGGTGTTATTATTTCCATCATCATCATCATCATCATCATCATCATGATTATCATCACCACCATCAGTCCTTTTCCCCTTGTTCTTCTTCTTTTTCTTCTTCTTCTTCTTCTTCTTCTTCTTCTTCTTAGTAGTAGTAGTAGTAGTAGTAGTAGTAGTAGTAGTAGTGGTGGTGGTGGTAGTAGTAGTAGTAATAGTAGTCGTCGTAGTAGTAGTATAGTAGTAGTGTTTTTCTTCTTAGTATTGTCATTATTACTACTACTTGGAATTACTTCTACTATAATACTACTACTACGTACATGTATTATCATTATTATTGGTGTTGTTTAGCTTTGTGAATTATATGTGATTTGTTTGCTAAATAGCTGCCTTGAACTATCTGTCATTGTATTTTCGATTGTATTGTTTTTGAATATGCAGTTACGATGAAGTTATATCTAGGAGACATGTCTTTGAACACGCCTGACACAGACAAATCCGTTTATTATACATCACTACGCCTCCATGTCCTGAATAAACTGTTATTTCATTTTATGGAAAAGATTAAATGATTTAAATGTACACTCAAATGGACAACAGTATACTATTTGAATATGTTAGTGAACATCTCATATAAAAATAAGTAATCCGAAAGTTTGGGACCGTTTTCATTCGTAGATTCTTACACGTT
>JZLH01S0618184.1:5405-15891 GCA_001188425.1 Eucidaris tribuloides
GGTTTGACTGCCCCTTGTGAATGCCATCTTTTTAACTTTATGAAAAGGCAGTTTTTATATCTGCACCCGTGTTGTTGTGCTTTCCGCACATGTGTACAGTGTGGGGTGCTGTATTTTTTTGCGGCAAAGGTACAGAAACATCACTTGACTGTGTCAGTAGTGATGATTATTTGTATATTGACAAGTTCCCCATTATTTCTGTAAATTATGGCCAATGCAAGCAAATATTAAAATTAGATGATTATTATTTGGGACCAGTTATTGGTATTGCATGCCATGCCAAAGCTAGCTCTTTCGAGAACAACTTTGAGTTATTTATTTCCTTCTCAAGATTTTAAACAACCTACTTAAAAAATTGAAAACCTGTAGAATGATCTGCAGTCTGAACAAATGACACGTGGATTTTTTTTCTGGCCGAGGCTTGCAAAACTCTAAAAGTTTTTTTCAATAACAAAGAATTTTCTTAGTGAATTTATAATAACATGACAAGCTACCCTGTAATACATGTACATGTATGCTCTATAATTTTGCTAATTGAATAATTTAATTGCATTGATGTCTCCATTAGGATGGCAATCATTTGTACTCTTCTTATTACAACCAAGTATTTTGGAATTTTCTCCTTTTTTTCATCAAGACAAATTCATAATCAAAATAGTTTTATAAATTCCTTCCTTAAGCCATAATCCTATATACGTACATGTACCATTTGGACAGTGTACAGACTATAGAATACATTACAAGTTAATAAAAGAGGTTTTTTTTTGTCCAGTATATATTACAGTCTGGAAAACTGTCCCAAAAGAAAAGAAAAAAGAACAATGCAGATAATTGAATTGAGGAAATTTCTTGCATGGTCCTGGTTGATAACCAAGCTATTAACATGGAGTGAATATAAAATTTCAAAATGCATTAAATATGATCCTTGTAGAGGTACAGTTAATAAAAATAAGTGCATATTTAGAGCAGTTTAGCTGTTTAGACAATTTTCAAGCAACATCTTCTCATCAAAATGAAAAAAAAGTTGTCAAAATTGACTTTTTAATCTTATTTCCCGCTTTTGGCCATATTTACCGGACGGCCTCTTATTTCCTGGACGGTATTTACCGGTAATTACCACCGGTATTTCCCACCCTTTATATTTCCCGCCCAACCCTGCCGAAAACGCGAACCCAAACAGATAACGTTCACTGCCTTGGCCGGATTATGCCAAATGTTGGCTAGAAAAACTGTAGTGGAATGTATTTTTCTTAAATCGCAAAGGGTACAAAGTTCTGCTGATACAGCAAATTGAACAAAAGAATAGTAAGAATGTACAAAATTCACATCCATCATGGGAGCGGGTCTTGGAAAATGATTTCAATTTCAAGAGAAACTGATCCGTGATGGATATGAAAACTTTAAAGACACTATTTAACTATTTAACATTGTGGAAGCACCATTTAAAAAATTGTCAAACTTCCGACATCTGACGGTATGGACAAACAAACACCCTAGAACACAAAATTTACATTGTTATGCTGTCACTGGCAAAATATGCATTATGACTTAATCTCTGGTGGAGAAAAAGTCAATGACATATCCATCTACGGGGGAAAACGGGAATGGTCGCTCATTGAATTTCACTTTTCAAAAGAATTTAATGATCATTTTGAAGTACATTTTTTTGTTAGAGTTTCATTTTTGGACCTTATCAGAGACAAACATAGCATGAAGAATTATTGTAGCTCAGAATGTTCTTAAAAGTGGAAACATTGCTCAATTTTGCCTTTAAGATACATCATGACCCGACACGTTCATGCAGTCTACTACTTGGCCCACACCCCCTCCTCCACACCTTCCCCTTCCCCCCAGGAAGAGCTTCTGTAAATGATCTCTAGTAGACTATAGATCTTTGTCTGTAAGAAATGTCTGTAAATAAAAAGACAATGTTAAGACTCACTACATGTATGGCGGTCGAGTTACAAAGTTCAATGTTCCTTCCCATACGTGCCTACCCGTTATGATGCAAGTGTGCGGTCACGTACCTAGTATACATCACATCATGGTTGGCTTTTGTTTGCTTTACCATCATTGTATAAATAGGAGGAACATTCCTCACAAAAAACAAAATGACAAAAGGAATAATTGTTCTCGGTCGTAACACGTCAAACTTACCGAATAACAACCATTTGCAGGGGAGGAACATCAGACAATAACCAGATGTACGGGATTTATGTTCCTTTTGACAGTTCTGAAATTTATATTCGTAATTTCTTGTTATTGTGTATTGCATCGTGCAAGAATGCATGGAGGTGGGGTGGGGGGGGGGGGTCATTTTGAAATGTGGAAAAGGAGAATGCACTCAATTTTTGAATCTTTTGAGTGCTGTCTGAGCCTGCTGCACAAGGACAATTACCGGTATCTATTGTATCAGTTATGAAGATATTTAAAACAGAGAATGCGAATTTATAAAAGACAATCAAAGCACTAATGAAGTTTGCACACCTGGCATAGAGACTATATGACTGAAGTGTAAAGACACAGTTGCAGTTTTTAATTCATCTCCTGCAAAGCCGGAATTTTACTGCAAGAATTTGACATTGCAGTTTAAGTTTTAAGACTTTATGGGTGAAATAGTTATATACAAGTAATTATGAAAATGATGAAGGTAAAACATTTGTTCTTATAACTATTATTCATTTTTTTTTTTTTTTTACAGTAAATCTGATAAAATAAGTATAAAAGAGATGCCAAACTAAACTACCTTCAGGCCAACTACAAAAAATTTCTGACCAGCAAGGGTATGGACAATTTAGACTAAATAAAGATTAAAGGCAGTGTATAGGTTTGGGAAATGGTGAAAAGTGATTTTTCAAAGTGATTTTTCCCCCTATTGTGTATGTTTAGATAGACCTATATCTTCTATTAATGTTGTAAAAATCACATGCTCTGAAATTCTTCCATTTCTGAGAAAATGACAGGAATGTATACAGTGATATGATACCAGAATGGAGTCAACTACCTAACTATTGTGTATGTTTAGATAGACCTATATCTTCTATTAATGTTGTAAAAATCACATGCTCTGAAATTCTTCCATTTCTGAGAAAATGACAGGAATGTATATCAGTGATATTGTTATGTGGGGTATTTGAATAAGGGAATAGTGCCTGTGTTAAATTGGGAATACTGCTATATCCCTCCTCATCTCACACTGTTGTAAAAATCACATTGCTCTGAAATCACCATTTCTGAGAAAATACAGGAATGATAATACCAATCATACATATTACATAAATTGAATCAACTACCTCCTGGTCTTCTCCCCAAGACAATCAAATCCGCAGCCCAAAAACATTTTAACTCTTAACATGCCAAAGTCGCAGATCTGCACCAAATAATACACATAAAGTCCAGAGAGGTATAAATCCTCTCGCATGTTAAGAGTTAATAACAAGCAAAGCAACCAAAATTAGTTCTTCTCCCTCTGCGCTTTCATCATCAGCGCACCACACACCTGCCCGCTTGGTTCCATTTTGAAATGTTGGGCAGTATAGAAGAAGAGGAAGAGGAAGAAGAAGAAGCTGAAGAAGAAGAGAGAGAGAGAGAAGAAGAAGAAGAAGAAGAAGAAGAAGAAGAAGAAGAAGAATGCTTGAAAAATTACAATGTGTCATTTTGATATTTTTTGGTAGATTTGATGTTGTTCTCTGATCTCTAGCATGATGATAAAGTACTTTATGAAAGAGTGATGAAATTAGTGTCTGATCGACCAAAACTTTACTCCAGCTTTAAATACTTACTGTGAAGTTGTCTAAACATTTTATTTCTCTCATAATTCTAAAATTTACATGGGTTAGATAGAAAAAAAAATGTACTAACATTATTTTGTGATTAACTGGAGAATACATACTTATGGTGACTTGTATATATAACTATTTTATTGCTCTTACGATTATGGAAATGTGTCATTTAAAATGTACTTGCACAATGTCATGATTAATGTAACAACAGGAATTTGGAAATTATAGACTACAGAATTATTCTGACAACTCGGAAAGTTCTCTATGATATTATGTGTACTACAGCTGTAATTGATTGTGAATGAACTACTAGCTATTTGGGCCTTTCCATGACAAAGGGAAATCGTTGGAAATGATTTTATACGCGTGGAAATTAAGACAACCCAGTCCAACCAAAATAGGATGAATTATTGAATTTCCTCCAAGACAGATAATTGCTCCAGCAAAATAATTACCACTTAAACAGTGGAGTTAACATACACTTTGAAGTTCACCCAGATCAAATTTCCTGAGTAATGTTCTCGACAAGGATATTAAAAGTCAGTGACAAAACTTCCTATCCTGTTATCAAGGTTACAGGGGAAATTTATGCAGGCAGATTTTGGTGGAGATTATAATGTAATTTCACATGAAATCTTTGCTGGTGTTCATTTTCTTTCATTACAGTATAATCTCCAGAAAAATCTTTGATTTGTTTTATTTGACTGGTGTAGATGCAAAAGTTTGATTTTTTTTTTAATGTATCTATTACATTACATGTTATCTTATTTTGCCTTTTACTGTGGAATTGCTCATTTACATCCAAATTGAAAAGAAAAGGAAAGATGTACTCTGTAAGTGTCGAGCCTTATTGAAAACTGCCACTTCGCAGAATCTTTTGGAGTGTAGTGTGAACTTCAAACAGCTTTAAAGGGGAATGAAACCCAGACATCTACTTGCATTCAATGAATAGAAAGCAATAAGACAACAAAAATGGTGAAAGTTTGAGCAAATTTGACTGAACCGTTCAAGAGTTAGGAATGTTCAAAGTTTACTTAATCCTTATTATGGAGAACTCTTAAATTGGCAACTCTACCACTTTTTGAGATGAAAGTGTGGAGAACTCCCCACTGGTTTTGTACACAATTTTTCACAAATTTACATTTTTCTGAAATGTCAGTTGAGAAGGTAATCAAATTCTTTCAGAAAACATGTAGAATCATTTTTGCTGGAACATACTAGGACAACAAGCAAGAGGCAATCAGATATTATCTTTAAAATGAGAATAAGTGAAAATTTGAGTACAAAGCCTATGGAGAGTTATCCACACTTTCATCTAAAAAAGTGGTAGAGTTGCCAATTTAAGAATCCTCCATAATAAGGATTAAGTAAACTTTGAACATTCATAACTCTAAAACGGTTCAATCAAATTTGCTCAAACTTTCACCATTTTTGTTGTCTTATTGCTATCTATTCATTGAATGCAAGTAGATGTCTGGGTTTCATTTCCCTTTAACTTTTGATAGAAGTATGCTGAATAAGTGAATTGTAGATAAAAGTAATACTTTCTATCAATGCATTTTTTATTTTATTATTGTTGAGATTTTATAAGTTAGGATGAATTTTGTGAAGTAATGATATATTTTGAAACAACAGATATCCAAAAATACAAAGATGCACGTTTTTCCATTTCACACTAAAATCTGAGACAAAAATTCAAAATTTGTAAGAAAATATAGAAAGTAAACGTATCAGTTTTATGACTGATTTAGTAAGGAATGTCCTTCTGTTATATAAAATTGAAAGAACAATTTGTATAACTATCATACTTTTTTAATTATTAACATTTAAGAAGTAAAATTTGTGAGGCAAATCTGTACCAGAAACACATTAATAGTTGATAATAGTTATCATAGAGCCAGAAATGTCCATAATTCAAAGTATGTTTTAATAGATCTTATATTTATAACTAATTTCATATTAAAGCCCAAGTTCAGTTTTGGGGATTTTTTTTTTTAATATTTGAAAGCTTTATGTCCCAAATTCATAACCCTGCAATAATAGATTCTGAATGCCATTAGTTTTTTTTATAATTAATTAATGAAAAATCTCGGGGGGGGGGGGGGGGGGGCACAGATTTCTAGCAATATTTGATATTACAGATCCCAAAGGGCTTAAAAAGGTGAAGAAACCTGCTCTTCAGATGGGTATATCCCCCACCTCCAATCAAAGACATTCAGAGTCTTTATTGCAACGGGTTGTGACTATGGGGCATAAAGCTTTCAAATAAAAAAAAAAATCCCCAAAACTAAACTTGAGCTTTAATGGACATGGACAACAAAAGACCATAGCTATTTATTTTTCTACATTCAACAGTCTCTGCCCCACCACAATACATTTTGTTTTGTTTTGTATCTAAAGGAGATGGAGCCTCTGGATTTAAGTGATTGAAATAAGTACTTCACAGTTTCAATGTAACTTGAGTTTAAAGGAGTGTGTTGTCTCTTTACATGGTGAGAAATAGATTTTGCTTAGAAATAACATGTTTTTAGATACCGGTAATTGTATAGTATCTATTAATGCTCTGCCAGTTAGATGATCTGAAATGCTTCCAGTTTTGAAATACAGTGTATCAATTAAAAAAAAAAATTACATTTCTCATAGACCTGTAATCTGCATAGTGATATCTGCTCCCTGATCATTTCAAAATGAGAATGTATAATTTTAAACAATGTTCGGTTATGTTTGAAGTTGTTTGCTGATGTCTGGTATTACAATATCATACTTTAAGTCAGATTAATGACAAATTTTCAGATCGACCAAGACTTCAATCCAGCTGTAGGGTGTTTTGGAGCTTTCATGGGCAAGAAGACAGAAGTGTCAAAGAGGGGAGTATCAATAATTTGTCACTTTAATGACGCATCACACCGTCTAATGGTAACATCAATTCCAAACTCGATCACAAATGAGATATTTCGTCGACGACGCTCGACTAACGGGTACTTTAATCGAGAAGTCTGTTTGGTTTGCGAGCCCGCTCCCCTTCATTTGATACACCGCAGGTCCCACACGCCAGACACAACACAACTTCGATCTGGACAGGGTGACTCATCCGCAGCACGTTACTCTCTCGGCATTATGGGTAATATCATAAACGTGATGATGTGTTCGGAACATCGAGTGTCTGGCACATCATTATTGACATGGGGGCCCATCAGAGTAGCTCACGCAAGCAAGCAACCCGTGTGTCCAACAGCACGTCATCCCGGCCAGATTTACTCTGATTTCGAAAATTCTCCGAGTCGGATATCCTCTTTTCCCCTCCTTGCACGAGAGCAAGAGAGAGAGGAAGAGGGAGAGATAGAAAAAAAATTAATGATTTGATCCAGACAGTAATGTTTACTGAGTTGGTAATATCAGCGGAGGTTTCCCCGAAGAGCCGATAAGCCTCCCAGTCATAATTTCTTCCTGAAGTAGGAGGTGCTATTTTTGACCCGGTTGGTCTTGTGAGGGTTGTTACCTCATCCTATCAGTCTGTATCCAAAAAAAAAATTATAATGCATGTGACATCTTTCTTTGGGGCATCTTACCGAGACATCTGATCTACACGAAACATGCTTGGCTAGCCCCTTCACGAACATTCTCACACTCACGTGCACACACAAACATACACACACATATTTGCAATGGCTGCAAATCAAGGATGTTGTATGGAACTATACAAACATGGACTATAAATCACAATTACACACCTCCAAAAGGGGACATTGTGTGTATATTCCGTGTATGCACAATGTGTGTTTGACAGTTAACTGCATTAACATAGATGTATTCAGGGGCGCCGCGGCCTGAAAATTACGGGGATTTTAGTGTTTTTCAAAACCTTTGCCCCCCCCCCCACCCCACAAAAAAAAGTTTGCACTGAGTCACTTTTTGGGTGCTGTTTGGCCGCGAACTTGGTCGTGAAAATTGTGTTTTGGCTGCCAAAATTTTCCACCAACCTCAACCCTCCCCCCCCCCCCCCACTGAGTGACTTTTTCGGCAGCTTATTTGGCCGTTAAAATTTTATGACAGGCAAAAATTTTCCGATGGATTTCCCCCCCCCCCCCCCCCAATATTTTACCCTGGCACTGCCCCTGGATGTAGCCAGTGCATATTTTTTTTCTGAAAAAATGTCCAATATACCCCAACATAAATGAGGACATGGTTACCACGGTATGAACAAGAGGAAGTAGACAAATGAATTCCCTCTGCTTGCACCAGAGTATGTTGGAGCTAAGTAAAGTTTTCGTTCAGCTTGACTTGCAGCATTATTATCTTCAGATTGCATCTATGGGTGAGCATAAAGACTCACAAGAGAGGAAGTTGGAAGGGGTGTGTAAAGGAAGAAGGAAGAATAAAATTTAACGAACACGCTTGTCTCAGATTACTTTTCAACTTTTTATAGGGATGATTGATGTGTCAGTGTTGGGATGGTACTTTGGGACTGGGGGAGGGGGAGGGGATCGGAGGGGGAGGGCAGTGCCCTTGTCGACTGTCACGTAATATCTAGCAAACTCGCTAAAAACTTGTTAAAGTGCGGGATGAGGGTTCACTAGCTTTTTTAGATGTAGGGAAAAAATTGGGTGAGGTGGGGGGGGGGCATGATAAGCAAGTGCAGAATCACTGTAGATGTAATGGAATTACTTGACATGGGTCCTTGAACAACATGTAGTCAGGCCCAAATGAATGGCTACCTTCATGCACACTTTCCCTCCCTTCCTCTCTGCCCCACTCTTTTTTGGAATTTTGCTATCTATGAGCTACTTCCCCACCTCAATTCTCCTTCCCTCCCTATCCCCTCCACCACCCACCTTCCCAACCCCTTCAACTCCCCTCCAACTCCTCTTCCACCTCCCCTCCCATCCAACCCATCTCCCACCTCCCCTACACCTCCAACCCCTCTATGCACCTCCCCTACCCCTCAACCCCTCTATGACACCTCCCCTACCCCTCCAACCCCTCTATGCACCTCCCCTACCCCTCCAACCTTCAACCTTCCCCTTTTTCTCCCCATCTATACTTGGGCCACTGCTGTTACACACCTACTTGTCTGTCCTGCGAACCACATTCTAGCCTAATGAGCACTTCTGCTGATAATGGTGCATTCCCCGATGTAATCTCATCGCTGGGGATAGTCACGCAAGGAGACTATATCGGTGTGTTCATGAGCATTTCATAGAATAAAAAAAGAAAAGAGAGATCGTTGCCCGTTGTCCATTTAAAGTCAATATCCAGTCTCAGGACATCATACAAATTTATGTCCAGTTTGAGCAATCACTACATTCACAGAGCATACCGTACATTCTCCCTCTGGTTTTACTACCCCTGAACAGTCTAATTCTAGTCCAATTCGTTATGCAATTCACTTCACTCTCAGCATTCTACTCATATAATTAATTTAAATATAAATATTCAGCAACAATTGATCTCTATACTACACAAAGCTTGATCATAATGTTTTTTTGGTATTATTCATTTTTGAAGGATATATTTATAAATCTGACTATTACCTATTAAAGTAATTCTGTAAAATAACTGAATCTAACAGTGGAAAAAAAGGAATAACATGCGGTGTGAAAGACGTGATGCCTTTAAATAGTAACCGCTTGTTTGTGTGACAGGCATGTATATTACTCATTTGTTGTTGCATTTTGTCAATAAAAATTTCGATAAATCTTGACTCTTGGGACCAGAGAGGAAGAGTGCTCGGGGACTTGAAAGACAAAAATGATTTCCATTGATCATCGTTTTCGGAGAAAAAAATAATTCGTATCCCTGTATAAATACATTTTTGATGAATAAAACATCCTACATCATGCCTAAATTTGAGGTTCATAAATAGCCACCCTTTTTGCTGTTTTATGTTGCGCCACTATGTGGGTAACAATACAACTGCAAATATTGTGTTGGTGGTGTGAGAAATGACAAACATATTAAAAATTATGGTAACTAACAATATCACTGAAGGTGATTAATACCCCCGCTCCATCAGGACAGCCTTATGTGAGGAAATTTCCCTGATTTATCGCCATTATATGGCCCTGTAATACGACATTAGGCCCGTCACCATGGCAACACAATTTCCAACATATTAAAGAATGTGTCTAGTACATCTTCATCCCAATACCAATGCATGTGTGCCAAATTTCATGAACATTGCTCATGAAATGAGGAAGCAGGTTGATCTACAATATTTTCCCCAATTTATCGTTATAATATGCTGTAACTATGGCAACACAGTTTCCAACACATCAAAAACATGTCTTGCACATCTTCACCCCAAGACTGACATGTGTGCTAAATTTCATGATCATTGCTCAAAATCTAAGGGTGCTTTGATCTAGGACCATCTGAGGGGATGATTAGTGCGAGATCCCTTGGACGTTGCAGCAAAACTGAGCTCAGATGACTCCAGGATATTTTGGGACAGAAACTCATACACGGAATCCCTATGGTATCTAAATGTAGATTAGGTCATCACAAAACGCACAAGAATGCAGATGTGTCTAGAGGATGAATAAATGACACAATCTGTGTATTTTAGTGTCATCTCCCTACACATTAAAAAATTCCACAGTCTGTGTAATTTTTTTTTTTAGTTAATGTGTGGAAACCAATACTTAAAGCCCAAGTTTAGTTTTAGGGATTTTTTGTTATTTGAAAGCTTTATGCCCCGAAGTCAT
>JZLH01S0618204.1:8570-22792 GCA_001188425.1 Eucidaris tribuloides
TTTATTATAACATTTTCTTACTATCTTAGCTACAAGAATGGCTTTCCAATCAGAATTCTTTTGAGCTGAAGGACAAGTGTGTTACTCAGTAAAGCGTGTTCTGCTGATTATCTCTATAGCACACACACATACACCTATATCTAGATATCTTTATATGTTTATCTATCTATCTATCCATCTATCTATCTATCTATCTATCTATCTATCTATCTATCTATCTATCTATCTATCTATCGTCTAAATACATTATAATTATACCTATCCATTTATGTCTATTTATCTCTCTCTCTCTCTATCTCACTTACTATCTATCTATCTATCTATCTATCTATCTATCTATCTATCTATCTATCTATCTATCTATTTATCTATCTATCTATCTATCTATCTATCTATCTATCTATCTATCTACCTATCTTTCTATTTATCTGTGTGTATGTATGTATCATTTTGTTTACTGTATGTATTTACGAACATATTACACAATTATTTTGCCCCATTTGTAATCATCTTTCATATACAAACAGTTTTTGATTAAACTTATCATTTGAAAAAAGTCTGAAGGCTGATTTGTGATTTATCCGGTCTAGATGGTTAGTGAGACATTTTTCTAGTAGTGTTTCCAGAATTAATACGGAAAAAAATATTTAGCACATAATCTTTATGCAATCAATCTCACAAACAAGGTTTCATTTATTTCATTTTATTTGTTATTCAGTTTGTCCAAACAATAATCTGTTTATCTCCCATCGCCAGCTTTTAAGGGTTGTGGACATCATTGGGAACACTTGGAAATGCCTCAAGACAATATGAGTGAAATGTATACCAATATACACTACTGGAATGATCTCCCAGCTGGAAGGATTTGTCTGTAATTTGTTTACTTAAGAGAATCATGAGCTTGGAATGAACATACTTAGTATTTATATTTTTCCGCGCGATGATAAAAATAATGACCCATAGAAAGCCACACAGCAGGTTGTTGCTGCACGGGGACAATAGACATTGTTATTCTAGAATAGTCACGTTTGACTACAGATTTTTCACAGGATAATCCTGACATAGTGTTTCACTAGATATCTAGAGTAGTTTCAGGACCCAAGTTGAGGAACTACGCACAATCAATGTCACTTACCTTTAACATGAATGCTAATATATTCATGCACATTTAGTTTGAGGATCAACCATTTGTCAATACATCTTTTACTATAACTAATCTAACGCATACCATGCAATGCTAAATTAAGATTTTTTGAAGAATGACAGTTGTCAAACTCTTGTCAAGCTTAGTTTTTTGTTTACTCGCCCTATTATAATCAAAGAAAACATGAGAAAGTAAATATCTATGCAGTACATGTATTCGTTCATTCATAAATCATTCCATCGCAATACAACTATGAATTCCGACCTCCTCGCGCGGAGCAGCGAAAAATCTCTCCTCTCGTCACCCAGGCTCATCGAACTTAATCCGGCTCGTTCCCGATCATTCTTCATCTTGTCTAAATAGTCCCACACGTGACGTCCAAAAACCACGCACACCACACATATACACACACGCATACATACTCGGAAACAGAATGAGAGACGAGTGGGTGAGGGGAGAGAAAGATGAGGGAAAAGTGAGACAATACCCACATTTGTCGTGCCACTGTTTTTACGAGACCAAATTTAAACGGGGGAATATAGGCCATGTTTATTTGGGCTTCGTTAACTGGGCTTCGGTGTTCGAGCCAGTATTGTGGCCAGGGTATCTGGGTTACGAACGTGGAGCTGCCGACTCGCGAGGCAGCGCGGACAGGGCGGAATCGATCTGGCGTACTGATTTCTTTTCGCTTACAATTCTTGCCTGCGTGACTGTGATGAAAGAAAAATTCAAAAATAGTTACAGAAATGGATTCAAGTTTTTTTCTTATCAAAAAGAAAAGTAAATAAGATTGTAAGGAGGATGAAATAGATGCCACGGAGTTCAAGTTAGTTTGTAACTCTCTGTATTGTTAAACCAATCGAGATCACTTAATTGAGAACTGTATGTCTGTTTGCATATTGTGTCGGTATAAATATACATAACGCATGTGGCGGACATTACGAAATTATTAAATTCAACTTTTGAGTCGAGCCTTAATGACGTTTTTTTTTTACATTAAAATCAAAGACAACGCAATTTCAAATAACATTACGTCACTGCTATAGTGTATATGCCATACCCTCTTACATATCCATGAACATATGAATATTCATCGATCTCTTTATCACTCTTAAATATCAGAAGAAATAAAAAATAAAGAAAATCATCAACTAAAAATCCACCGGAAGGATAACTTTCCCAGGAATGTCAGATATTACCAAGGGTAATAATTAATGTGAAGTCCAACACCTCTCTTCTAAGTCCCCTTCTCTGCATACACTATACTTTGGCTTAGCCAGATGAATATTACATGTGATGGGAAATTACGGATTGTTCATACTTGGCGCTAATCAGCATTCGCCAAAGATTACTTATACGCCACGTAACTTCTTTAAACGCATTGGCACGGCTTCCAACGCTTAAACCCCGGGTCCCTAATCACTCGGGCCAACTTCGCCACTCCGAAGACAGCCCACACGTAAACAGCCGCCGGGACAATTGCCCGAGATCCGTAGCTCAGTGCGTCGATGGACATACCTACTATATATCCAGCCAGCGAGTCAGAGCGACTTCTTTTTCTAAGCCTTTACAGCCATATTCCATATTTTCGTATCGGCTTTTATTTTCTGTTCTCGTTTCTTTCGCGAGTGAGCATTTTCTCGCGGTCATCGGCCTCTGTGACCATACTTAGTAGTCTCCGCTCAAGTCCCCTTTTCACCGTCCGCGAAACGATGAGCAAAGAAACGTTTCGGTTTGTCTTTCCGTGTCCAAAATTGTAATTTACTGAATGCATTTGTTGGCTGTGATAGTTTTCATTGAGTTTTCATTCCACGTAACAATCAAAGTCCTCGTTTAACAATGTCTCCAGTTGAAAAAAAAAATCTGAGCTACATGATTATTCCATGCTACTGAAGTCTCTGATGAGGCCAAAGAATGAAGACTTGGAAAAAATGCAATAAAAAAAAGTGAAAACCATTCTAGTTTCCCCCCATAGACTGCTATGTTGCACAATTTTCGTCCACTGACAATAATTCATGAGCCAGTTTTTCTCTGTACATATTTTACAAGTGACAGCATAACTGTCTGATGTTTTGTGTTCTACGGTGTTTATTTGTCCATTCAAACAAAGTCAGATAATGTCAGATGGCAAATTTTGACATTCTCTTTTTAATGGGGCTTCCGCAATGCTGCAATCCCTTCTCACAAGTACGTTATCTGTAAGAACCCTTTCTTAACGATCCTAGAAAGTATGGAATATTGATATAAATAATCAGATGCGTCTGAAACTCGTCAGACAAATTTAATTTCGACAAATAGATCAACTTGCAAATGAAAAAAAAATCCTATGTGTATGATTTAATGCGAATGCCTCAATATTGTATTTTTTTCTCAAAATTTAGAAAAAGGTGTCTTAACCTGCGGGACACGATTTTATTTTAATATTACACGCATCCTCAACAGACCCCTCGATATCTCGTATTTATTCCCAAATTAATTTTTGTTCAGCATAATCGAAAGTAAGTTCTTTCCTGCAAGAAACTCTAAGATATTTGAATTAAACCAACACTTATTTCAAATAAGATTGGTTGGGAAGTACACCGTCCCCATTTTCCATTATTTTGTAATCATCTTCTGAAATTTTGCATTATATTCGTCATTAAGTTTAGATAAGTTAGATGCAAGAAAATATTATGATCGTATAATTTATGCTATTCGCTTTATGTGCGTTTTGTTTTGCAATTACTCTATATATACCAGCAAGATTATCACCTAGAATGCTCTACATGAAAATGTCAGCGCAGTGTAAGCCACTTAATCATTTTTTTTTCATTCTAAGGTGTTTAAGCAATTACTATAAATGTTTGTGAAATGCCGTTATTGAGTTGAGTTGAATCTCAGCGAGAGCTTTTCCTTCCAATCGACTGTAATGTGTTAAAGGATTCTGTCTTTTTCTTTTCCATCTTCTACTCTAACCCAGGATATGAACAGTTTCCCTTTGCCGATTTCTATCCCTAGGCGATTTGCCCCTCTTTTTTTCTTCGTTATATTTCTCTGTCACAGAGTTCTACTCGCCACACAAACACTTTTACTTTCATCTTGAAGCCAACTTGTTTTCACAAGATTTCACCCGTATAGAGCCGCCAAATTTGACCGGTCGCTCCGTGTTTGTGTTGCTCATTTCAGCAATGAACGCCGTATTATCGCCCGTCATATACGCGCTCTGCCTTCTAATAACACATTCAAGTCGAGCCGGAGTGTAGTCAAAAGCAACCGCTATAAAAATTAAACGCTTGCAAAGAAATAAAAGAGGGATTTGGGAACACAATGTAGTGGACTGGAATAGAAAAACAACGCCGGTGAAAAGAGGTGGTCCGCAACAATGTACGACACGGCGCAAGAGTTGGGATTAACGAAAAAGTATTTAAGACTCTGATATCCGGTGAAACGAGAGCTGGGAAAAATAAAAAAAAATAAGCTGCAGTTAAACGAAAATGTAAGGGGGATATGTTTTGCTGATGATGGTGATTTGATGGTAATTATAGTTAGCGATAGAAATGTGCTGCCGTCTATTTTACCGTGCTTTGTGAGTGATAATAGATTTACATACTTTCAAAAAGGACCGGTTTTGATCAATAGCTGGGGATATTATCGAGTATGACTGGTATAGAAATTAACAGGTCATGCGTATGATACATATTTCAAACTACAAAGGAACTTTAGAGTGAATAGAAAGTACGCTGTTATTATATTCCACAACGAAGGCTTGCAAAGTGAGACAGACATAACCTGACTAACCTGCCCGTTTTTATTCATTTTTTTTTCTTCAGATGCTCTATCGCCGATCAGACTTGAAATCATCTGACAGGTTACACAATACACAATGGCAACAATATAAAACTAATAATATGCTTAAATAGGCTAATCGGTTACTTCATTCGAAGCTTTAGGAAGTCAAATAAATTTCATACTCTGAGGAGAATTCATAGATTTTAATCAGTCATCAGTGCAGTGAATTAAATAACTTGGTTTGGGTCTCTCGGTTATCGACATCACCTCGTCAACACCTTATTACAGTGTTCCGAATTCTTATAAAGAAGGTATTGTTAGGAAGAACAAGGAGAAAGATGAAAAGAAATGGAAGTCTGGTTTTAGTCGAAGTGGTCATTCACACCGAGCCAACTAAGAACTATACATATGTTTATGATTTCCCGATGTCGACTTTAAGACTTCGAAGATAAAGACGCTGTTGTTACAATAATCATCTTATAACAATTGGGACTATCATAAAAAGCTTGCCTTTTTAACAAAATAAATGAACCATTATATAGAGTACTTATATAAGCCTACATACAGGAAATCAATTAATAAAGACTAAGTAAATAACAATACTTTTCTTTTCTGTGGCTGTTGCGCACTTTTATTGAACTCTGCAGAGGGCAGACTTTGTAAACAAATTCACACTAGCAAGTGTGAATGAAAAAATATCATCTTTTACATTTTAACAAAAAGACACCAGCAAATTGTCTATGTATGGACAATAAAGATGAATCTGAATCTGAAATTAAGTTGAAGAACAACAATACTATTGAGTGAAAAAAATTGCGATGAATTAAATCTCAATTACTCCACTTTGTTTCGTTTTTGTTTTGTCGTATTGGTTTATTTAGTTTTTTCCCTTGATTTTTGTGTATGAATTTGCCAAGATTAAAATGCGAATTTTTGCATGGTGACATAGGAAGTGCATTGAAATGTAATTTGTGGTCACATAATGTTTTACAACGATCAATGTATGCACTGTAAAAAGTGTGCTTAGAAAGTGATAGCAAAGATGCATTTAGAAAATGTATGGTTAGATTATATTGACACCTAGTGTTAAGAAATTGAACACCGATGTTTAGTGATTTGAAATACGACATTCACCCTCTGAAAGTGTTTACAAAGTGATAGCAAGAACGTTTTAGAAAAAGCTTTTACGCGCAAAATAGTGTGGGGTTAATTTGTCTTTTGTTACTGTCATGAGGTACGTTGTCCATTTGATAAACTTTGGAAAAGTATCGTAGTTGATGTGGCTCTCCAAGGATTGCATCAAGATATTTATCTTTCTGATTATGAAGGGATATGAATGCCATGTGACAGCAAATTGATGTCATAGCGTCGCGACTTAGAGCGTAGCAGACTACACAGTGGGTAACCCCGAACAGCCCTGTCACCCCACGTGACGACATCCGGGTCCTACAGCCCGGAAATTCAATAATATGAGCAGAAATTACACGGACTAGAGTACTAACACACAACATTATGTTATTACATGGTCACTGAGGTTGGGGGAAGTATTTGGTGTATCATTTCTCATACGGGAGACCAATTTATACTAAATATCCCAAGTGTCTGACTTGCTTATGATCTTCCGATTAACCCATCGGGTACGGGAGTCGGATATACCACGTGTTAACGCTGTGGGTACTGCAGAATCTCGGAGGCAACGGGTTAAAAAGCCGTGTTACCGGTTGATTCCGGGCAGCCGTTGGCCTAGGACGCCCTGGCTGATTTGGGGGTGATCTCGGTGCGCTACTGCATTCGCCGGGAGCAGAATTACCGTGTAATATTGGAACGATGTGAACAATGTTTTCGTTAATAAGTCAAGGTAGATAAAATTTATGAGGAAAACACACAATTCCAGCCCAATAATCCTACCCCGAAGACCGTACACGTACCCACCCAACCCACGTCCGTAGTCGTCAGTTGTGATTTCCTCACATCAGTCGGTGGTCGTTTGGCGGCATTGTTTAGCGGGGAGGCAGGTGAAACGAGCGGGTCTCTGTAGGCCTAGCCTCCCTCCAGCTACGGGCCGAATCTTGCTATGTCATACTGGCAACTCTCGCCAAACTACCGTGTAAGTTCCTGAACATAGTCCTGCTTACCCTCTACTTCACTTTTCAAAAGTTCATTGATATAATATATTTGTTGGCAGAAATATTCAGTCGCTGCGTTTGATTCCAAAAGATTACAGAGGTCAATATACTGTCCATGTTATATTCCACAAAAAATCATCCATGTGAATATAAACGAGAAGGACCGAGATTCAGATTTCGAATTTCTTTGTTCAATATACTGAAGAATCTTTTTGCTTACATAAATTTATACAGCGAAATAAGGAATAACATCAAACTATCACAATAATATACTTTTGTTCCAACTCGACACTCAAATAATTGTTTCATACAATTTCAGCTGTGGTAGGTTACATTTTTCTTCTTAATGTCATTCCTGCCAACATGACATCATTTATTAAAAATGACACTCGACACTGAAGAACAGAATTGGGACTCTAAAGAAATTCCCTTGCAAATTTGAAGTTATACATCATGTGTAAAGTGCAGTCTTGGATTCTGAAAGAACAGTTCCTATTTTTAGTATTTTTTTTTTTGGGGGGGGGGGTTAACAGTAACTGATACTTACTAACATTGTAATATTTTCTTCTCTTTTTTTTAGTTAACTGAACAAAACTAATCACCCTTTGTAGACAAATCACATTAGTGATTATTTTAAGTGTACACACATTATTTTTACATTGAAGCATAGTCCAAACTCAGAGAGCTCAAGTACCTCCGCCAAAGTTACCATTTCTTTCCCCTACCCCCCCCAAAAAAAAGTTTTGTGTTTTGCTTGACATTGACTCTGAAACCTCACCTATGAACCTAAAGAATGAACTTGCTCTAACATTTTCCTTTCATGTATAAACATTTCATTGGGCCAGATGTGCCTGTTAGACTGTTAACAAACAAACAGGCAGACAAATTCGCATGATCACAATACCTATTCCAACTACGTTGGCAGAGGTAAAAAGAAAAAAAAACTTGTTTGAAATTAATGTTTTCTTTGTTTTGTGGAAATACAAGGTCATTATCACAAACACTTCGACAATGTTCAAATAAATTCTGAACTGTTTACTGCTACAATACGAAGAAATAGCCTTTATTATCTATTTGATGTTCCTGTATTAGCTCTCTCAGTGTATAGAATCTTTTTATGGGACATTCTAAGTACGGTATTGAAGGGGTTAAAACAAATTAATGGGACCAGATTGAAGGAGAAGAGACATGGACTATATGAAAAGCTTAGTTGCAAAAGGAAATCTATGAATTGTGGTAACTTTGTACCAAAAAAATCCATTTTTCTTCCCATATTAAGAGCTCGGTTCCAAGAGGCACTGTTCATTCATTTCAAATACTTCAGAAAAAAGCATGCCAAACGGCTTATCATTACAAAGAGTTTTAGTAGAATAGGTGCCACATGGGTCCAAAAGTATATCGGCGCGCATGTACTTCACGTGCAAAATCTGGTTGAGCGTAAACCGCGGCACCCAAATTTTCAGCAGCGACCGAGGTTTCAAATATAAAACTGATTAAAACATTATTTCTAACCACATCTACATTAGGGTATGCTACCCATAAAATGCATCAATTGCAAATTTGGCGGTTTTTTGACCGAATTTGGTGTGTAATTTGGCGTTTTGACAATCGGAAAAACTGGTAAACCCTGGCACTTAACAGAGACCAACGGTGGTTGAGCAACTAAACAACAGACGGCGCACATCACGTATCAGCACATCACACAGCCGTATCTTCTGCATTTTATAATTTTGACGAGAAAAAAGGCATTTCGCTCATTCTTTCCACCACACCCTCACAGACATGTTGACTCTGCCCTTTCCTATCAGAATATAGCGTTTATTTTTCATTATTAACAGCGCAACCGAACTTTTATACTCATTTGATTTCATTCCCAGCTGCATTGTCTCGGGGAATGGCACGCATTACGCACACGTACACGCAATAAATCGGTGTGTACTCATCTAACGAAGAAGTGTAAATGTAATTTATTTCTCGCAAATTATTTTTGTCTCTTGTTTCCTTGGCCAAGTCACGTCGGTTTCATCCCTAATCTTTTATGTCATTCTTGGCATGAGCGACCAACTCATCTGAAATGCATTTCGTTATGTTTATTACACATGACGTGTTAGTGTGTGTCTTTGTGGAATGGGTTGTTTGGCTTTCTCTGCTCTAATGCTAAGCCCCGTACCCCCGGGACATCCTCTTAACTGACCAAAGCTGCCACGTAACTGACCATAGCTGCCGTGTGGAATTAACCTTGCCTCGTTGCGGAGTCAATTTGTCACGGGCTGGTCGCGAGGCTACTTGTACGGCCTGGTCAAGCTTGACCACTAGGTTGTGGTCAGACGATAGAAGAAGAGATGGACAACAAGTGATCAAGGGTTCTTCCACATCATCTTGAGATATGAAATGAGATTAACTCGAGTCTCTGTAATAACACTCGCCATCACACATGATACGGGAGTTAGCCGCCATGATGCGGGTTGTAGCGCCGTATGTATTTGCCATGCAACCGCGCTGGATCTCCACCGCGCCTTCAAGACCGCAAAAGGGGTTTAGATGTCCGTGGCCATGTCCTTAAGTGCAAAATGTGTTACACAGGCGATGTAAATGGACGCGGTAGCGACCGCAGAATACATTGACTAGAAAGACAAAATGGGCGCGAAGGAAAAAAAAAACATAGAGGAGAAAGGATTTAATGAGTGTTGGTACCTGGTTTCATGGTGATTTGCTGATTAACAGGCCTGGGACAGAAAAGAGGATTTTGTAAACTTAATTGGCGTAAAAATATTGAAGTGTATGGAAACCGCCGAATATATAATGGTTGAGTTGGCCTGGCGTAGCAGGCATTTTTGTTGTTATCTGACACCTCTTTTGATTGCTTTATCGCATCTAAGGCACTTCCCCGTAATTGAAGTTCGTTAATAAATACTGTATGTGCGTATTACAACCTTCACAGCTCTCTTTGAAGCCGAGGTGCACGTATATGTATGCAGAATCCTCCCCATAAATATGCATGTCGGATAATTATGATTGATAATGGACAGTAGATTAATTAACTGGACGTTCGTTTCGCATTACACTGTCATTACATTTCATTTTGGCCAGGTCAGATATTCTAAAATCACTCACTAAATTACTGTCACTCAATTGACAAGGATACTGTGACACAACGTCAAAAATATTGATGTCTTCGAATTATTTTATTTTTAACGTCTAATTTCCATATTTAAATCGATTTCAGAAAAGATTACTTTTTAAAAAGATGCATTTAGGTAATAATTTGAAACGCATTTCAATATAAATGGAAGAAGTCAAAAAGAAACATTTGAAACTCTAAGAAGTAAAAAGGGCAAGACACTAGGCACACCATCACTCTAAGAAAAACGGGGTTGAAGGGGTTTATTTTTAACATTTTTTTTTCAGAATAGCAGCGCCAATATCGTAACACAATTGTTGAGTGTAGAAAGAACGAATCCAGGCATGCGGTACAAATGAGAACATGTATACATCAACATGGTGCTAATACGCTCCAATAAAAGGGTGTGCTACTGTTGTGACAAAATGGGGACCTTTGAATTAAGAACCCCTTTTTTCTAATGGATTCTAGAGATGCTATATGGGGTTCTGTGATGCCAAAGAAATACAGGTGATAGTAATTTAACTTAATGTCGGATCTTTAGTTGTTTTGCTTATCAAATACAATATTTCGTTATAATTGCATCAAAATATTGTGTTCCCGATGAACGGTGTCAAGCACCACCTCTCTTCTGGTTTCTCTTGCCTCACTTTAAACCCCCTCCCAGAAAAAACGAGATTTTTAAAACAGTGAGGGGAACAAAAAGCAGACCAGCCACTTTTTCTGTTCTCTCAAATGATTCTTGTTCTGTACCAGGAGTGCTATCGTCATTATCATCGATCAAAAGCTTGTTTAACCACATTTTTTCTAAGCTTTTACAGACTAAATAAATTTACCAAACACGTGTGACATCTCAATAGAGCGATCTAGTTAAATTCCAAACGGAAACGTCGCCAATGAGCTATCCTCTCTAAACTGGTCGTAGAAAATAGAGACGTTAAGTTGTTTGACCTTCCTTCCGAAACCTCCGCCCATCTCAGGAAGGATTTTTACTATATTCATCTTTCATGAAGCGTGTTGGCAGTGGGCACTGGTTGGTCTTGCTTCGCACTTCGCTCAATCACCTCGTAATTCGACGACAACCGGAAATATGGTCACTAACCAACCGGACACGACCGGTCAGAGGCGAATTTAATCAGGCCTTGCGCCACACGTCACCGGCTGTAGAAGGGTTCTCACTTTCATACGACTTGACCGGTATGAGGGCGTGAAGTACACGTTCACCTCGAGTATTCGGTTTCCGGTAGAGTGTGACCCTGACGGAGTGGCGAGTATTCATATCCTACCATATTTCAGGGTAAAACTTTTTTGTTAAGATAAGATGAAGGATAACGAACTGTACGCCCTCAATTAAGTTCTCGACACTCACAACACGGGTCTTTGCGTTGAACTTGATACCCGTCTACACCACCGTTACGATCAGGAAAAAGAAAACAAGTATTCAAAAACTAAAAAAAGTTTCTCGCTATCGAGTTATGGTTCTTGTCCACACTGCATAATTTCATTCATTTCATCATTCCCTTTTTTCATCACGGTTAAAATGCCCAAATTCAGCAATAATAAAGACAATGCATTATGACTTAATTGTTATTCTATAAAGTTCACCTGAGTAAGATTTGTTTAAGACTAATCAATGGCATACATTGTGCGTGTAAATTTGATTATCTGGACACATGAAATTATTTTAAAATAAATTATTTAGTGATACCTTAGTAAGTATTGTTTTCATTTACATTTTGCACGTAATGACTAGGTTTTATAGCCTATAAAAAGGCGATCGCATCACTAATAGAAGTGTTGCTGTAAATGACACGACGGGTGTTACTGGGTCCAACGAGATGACTCGGGAGAACCATTACTTCAATCGTGATCTGCGACAGACGACAACCACATCTGTGCCACGCTAATTTTCTGTAAACGAAACCCGCCAAAAATGGCCGGCTTGAGACTCGTTCTCAAATTGGCTCTAAAGCTTTTAAGAGCGCACCGACGCCACGAAATTAAGCGCCTTGTAAAATTACTAACGCTGATAAAAAAGCAGATCAGATACACGACAATATTTCTGCAATTTTTTGAAGTGAAACGTTCTTATTTTAATATGTATTCAATAACTGGAATGGCTTTTCATTGAAACGACTGTGCAGTTATAATCCCATTTCGGACGCTAGGGAGGGCAGCCTAACACCTGGGTTGAAGACAGACCTATTAGAATGATTAAATTAGTGCCAATTTGGTGAGTGAACACATTTTAGGAAAGTCGCGAGCTGAATGCTGTAACTTTGACCCAGCCTCGTGCGCTGTCATTGAACCCGGTTGGTTTATGAAGCTCTTTTGATTAGCCAAGAAAAACTGTTGATAATCTTTCGACTGGTTTAGCCAAATTATGAGGGTTCATTATTGACTCAAAGCTTTATTTTCATGATCGTGGATTTGTTGAGGAGGTCTTTGTATTTGTTATGAAAGTACTATTACCACGGCGCACGGGTTTGTGTTTGCGCTTTGCATTAGGGGTACCAGCGTGGAACTCCCGACTTGTCAAAGTAGGTTTTCAAAATGAAGATATCAGTTCGACTGAAATAGCGGGTAATAGTTCTTTGGTTTGCCGAGTGCTTTAGCTCTATCAAAACAGCGGTACTAGAGTGTGTGAATCGATAGTCTCTGAGTGGAGCGATGTGGGCCAATATCTCGTCCTGGTCCCAAATCATATTAACTTAAAGATGCCGTGCACAAGGGAGAGTTGTAAGGCTATCCCATGGAATTGGCGCTCTTGTTGGCCGGGCGATAATCAATGACTGATAGAAGGGAAGGGGGTAGAGAGGGCAGACGTTAGCGAAATGGGTTCTTACTCACATGTCAAAATATATTGCAAATTCTTCGATGAATGCATATGGATGAAGGATAAGGCAGGAGTTCATCGGGACGACCCAACAGCGGTGTTCTTTAACTCAAAGGTAATGCCGCGATCGGGGCAAACGCCGGGCTGCCTTCGCATCTACACAACCTCACAAATCGAAGTCGCGTGCCTGGCTTTTCTCGCGGCACACGTGTAGGGCTAGGGTTGTCTCAACACCCCAACCGCCCCATCTCAAGACCGACCCTCTGTTGTACTGTAATACGATACCCATCCACACGCAAAAGCAGACACGGGACTGGTGAACAACCCATGGCCGCCAAATGATCACCCGAGGCGGAAAAAATGACAATTATTAGTTTAAAAATACGAGAGCGCGCACACCGAACAAAGTTAAGCGAACGTAAAGTTGTTGTGGAGCACGCTTTAAAGATGACACTACATTAATTACACTATAACTAATGGTCACACGTTAACTGCGTGCCGGTACATTTGTAAGCGGGTTTTCAGAACGACAAGGCTACAATGATATATCTATTGGAACCGGACCAAAAGGGGTGGAAATTATCTCAGATGAAAACTTTCTATGAATTCTGACGAGTTAGACTATTACCTGGCAAATAAGTACTGATGCATATAAACATCTGCTAAGAAGCTTCTAAGATCTTACTTCATCAACACATCATGCACTGCTCAAATGGTGTTATCATCATGCCCATTATTTATAATCTCCTCAATGTATTCAAAACATTGAACGAGAAAATAATTCCTTGTCAGATCGAAATGAAAATTAATACTATTGTGTTCTACTCTTTAATAATATCACACCTCCTACCACTCTCTCCAATTGGCAACCATGTCTTCGCAATGAATGGAACTGTTCATCCTTGAACATTTGTGAAAAAAAACCTGGTTATGAACTGCATTAACATCGTACAATTTCTGTTTAATTTTGCCGATTGGGACGGTTATCTGTTGTGCGACTTTCAATGGTGGATTGTTGTTAATGACTCAGCAAATTCGTATCGTGTTCACAGAAACTCAGAATGGCACTGAAGACAACCGTGTGTTCATGCAATGGTCAGATCTTAATTAATCCCTAGCAAGAGGAACGTGAAACATGTTCTTAAATAATTTACCCCGACACATTATGCATCTGAGTGTTTTTAATGCAACTACTTTAAAAAATCAACGTCAAATTTGTAAAAATAT
>JZLH01S0618204.1:32142-42307 GCA_001188425.1 Eucidaris tribuloides
GGGAGAACACATCATAACTGAAATGATGATTAAACTCGTTATTTACGTTGAGAGCATCATGAAAAAAGTCGTTAATTGCTTCAAAAAAGTCGTTATTTTCTACATAGTGGTTAAATGGAAAAATATTACTCAGACATTTACAACAATACCAGTCAGTAGAGGGCGATATTACATTAATAGGAAAATGATCAAATACATTAGTTACACATTGAACGTGATACAGACTCTGACATACTTGACACTTGACAGCTTCATTGATCGTATTGAAACGTTTCAGGCATATTGCACATGGAGAACACAAAGGCATTAGAAAAGAGTAAAAATCAACAAAACAACAAATGAGTAAATATAAGAATATATACACAAGAACAGTAAAACAAAGATACAAAAACAAGTAGATGATTAACTATCTAATAAAAAAAAATCGCGTACATAATCATCCAAAATGTTAACGGAGTTCACATAAAGAAAGGAGCATGAACCGACTCCGACGAAGCATAATAAGTTAATCTCATTCTAGTTCCAATCGACAAATGTACATACAAACTCACATGTACATAAATGGCGGTGTCATATTTTATCCAAATATTTGGTGTTATATTATTGAAAAGCGATATGCATTTACTATGTAATATATCTTTCATTTGTCTTCCTCTTTCTGTATTTCAAAATCGCAACTGCTGACCTATAATTTTAACAAACATGTTAGAAAAAAATGAACCAGGATTCGAACCCGTCATCTACAGCTTTCCAGGCAGCGACAATACCACCAAGCTATCACTGGTTATCGGCATTGAGACGATGAACATAGGAACAAATACCAAAGGTGATTCATATTTACATGTAGTTGTGATATTTTACAAACATCAACCCGTCATGGTTGAGTTTTTCAACAAACTCACAATTTCATTAAATATTTGATTTTATTTGTGATAACTATAATAATGCACATATCGTTCTTCGAAAATTACACTATTATCGGAACGAATAGCAAATCTAACTGTTTCCCTTAGATATACATTAAAATGAACCGCATTTTTATAGTATTAGTCTCACTGTATTAAAATCTGTTCTCATTGTTGTGAGAATATAATATAAAATATGTTTATGTGTGTGGCTATATATCTGCTATTAAATGGTCCAAATTTTTAACATTTTTGTCATTCGTTTCTCGTGTGTACGTGATCTCACCTAACCAAACAAGATAATCTGTTGTTGTTGATGTTGTTGTTGACCGATACGTTTTACATCCCCAGAATCATGTGCACACCTTGGCACATAAAACGTAAAATCAAAATGCATGGTAGAAGAACGTGAACGCTATAAAATTGCACAGCGTTTGCGTCCTTCTGGCAGACATGCTGGCAATTTTAGTGCATCTTCTCAAGGCATATTAGGCCTACAGTAATCCTTTTTTAAAGAAAATAGTCGGGAAATAATTTTGTTACCGAATCCACCCGTCCAATTTATTTGTATATTGGAATTACTTTATTTCAGTCCCCACCCCCCCCCAAAAAAAAAAGAACTGAGGTTGGTAAAGCAGGCTGGTCATTGTCATCAAGATTTTTTCGGTGATATAAATTAATTGATTTTAATTCTTCTTTTATCAATGTTGAAGCACAGAAATGGGTGTCAACAAACGATAGTTTGTCATGGATGAAATGCGTGAAGTGATCGGGAAAGGAATTCGAGGAAACGCCATGCATTATGGGATACTTAGAGTATCAATCACGTAAGTTGCAGCCTGTAGTCTGTTTTTTCCTGTAATGGATTATAATTCAAGATAATATTTCCACTTAAATTCCATTATATATATATATTGAACATGTTGAAGGCACTTCAGAATTTCTATACAAGGTCCAAGATGGACCCTCTTGGAAAAATATGGATTGATAACTTTTAGAGAATCAGTGTTTCCAGTTTTGAACACACTGAGAAACATAATTCTTCATGGCAAGGTCTGAAAATGATGCATTGAATAAATATACGTCGAAGCGACCATTCAGTGCGTTAACCCTCTCAGTCTCCTTATTAAAATATGCAAGAATTTGTTTCCTTCGCGGAGCAGTGGTCCGTACAGCCAAACTCTCACTAAAACAATGTTTTAATGGTTGATTTTGCCATTTATTTGTCTTGCTGTACTTCCTTGGTGTAAGTTTAAGTGAATACAATGTCTGCAGATTCATCGAATGAGATTAGAGGCTTTGGGGGTTATTTTTCCCATTTGAAAGATGGGTTTTGATGACTTGCCTGTGTGTTTCGGTAAGGCAAAGGGCTGTTATACTTTAAAGGAGGGTAGCGAATAGATGAATTGGCTAATATGGTGTGAATTGAAAATGTAATGAAATGATTTGTATAGGTACATAACATATACATTAAAAAATACAAGGTCTGGGATAATCTCGAATTTGCTGAAAAACAGGGCCGAAGTCTATGAAATTAAAACATATCCACATAGGCCAATGAATTCGTAGGCCGTTACCATCCTAGTGCCAGCTTACCTTTCCAGGTTTTGTTGTCTGGTGTAGGCTACCTGTTTGTCCATTCAAGCACTATCATATAGCTCAGTGGTCGAACCTCCACAACATAATACTCAACATATATTTAAAAGAAAAAAAAATCTGGTATGGTGTTTAATCATTGATTTATGAATGAAAGGGAGTGGGCTATGCCATTATGATAAATCATCGACTTCCCAATCTGTGACCTAATTTGAAGTTTTATCGTGTTGATCGATCATTGTTGCCTGAGAATATATTTCAAATTGGCAACTCTGAATGGTATGATGTCACACCTGCAGGTGCGCTGGTAGATTTCAGCGCATGACTATAGGAAATTTCTACGTTTTCCATCTGTTTTAATCAAAACTAGTTTCATATTTCAAGTAAACTGCAGGTGCGATCGTGGCATTTCAGAAAACTAACATATGGGTTTTGTGATGACGATGACAAATTCACACCAACTGTTGCCAATTTAAATATCAATGACCAGTTAGCAGAAAAAATAATGTTAGAATAAGTTTACTTATTTATTTTGTTCGCTTTAATAAAATGTGATTTATCAAATCCACATAAATAATTCAAAGGAAATCATAATCTTTGAACATATACGATAATCTTTTTTTTTTCATCAAGTGTTTCCTGTAATAATTTGTACACGATTTAAACCTTTGAAGTTTTGGACAGTTATGAATACATGTTACAAGTCTTTAGACGGCGTGATGTCATTGCATTACGTGGTAATGAATCCCCAATAAACTTCATTTAATACCCGGAAAAAAATACTTTTTTTGGTGGGTTACAGGTATCTTTGGCTGAAAGGGGGGAAGTGCTTTTCAACATGAAACAAAACTTATTAACTGGGATGATTGGAAAGGTGTGGGTCAAATTAATTCATTAACAGCTATGAAGGGATATAATTTGGAAGAAAGTTAAAAATATATCCGAGGAATTGTGTTACCTGGTAGTTTGAAATTTATATTTCGTTGAGGATGAATTTAGCGACGTATCAAGCAGGAATAGACCAATTGATACAGCGGCAGTTTGCGCTGGACGCAGAGAATTCGTGAAGCGCTCCGGGCCAGCGGTAGAACATAAAGGTGTAGGCCTTGGATGCAGAATCGCGATCGTTGTTATTGTTAAGCTTTGAACGCCGCAGGGGAGGAAAGAGCAGGATTTATGAATGATACAGGGAAACAAACCTAGGTATCATACACTAAATTAGAAACTTATAAATTAGACTTGGATGGAGGGAGGGAGAGGAGAGGAAAAAGGGGTAAATATCGTGAGCAGCAACCGTGGCAGATATGTGTTTTATTATGGTTCACCAGAGTATAATAATGAAATATGGCTTAATGAACGCGGATGGTGAATTTATTAAATCTACATTGTATTGATGCTGAGTCGTGAGAGGGGAGAGAACGAAGTGAATAATTGACATCAATTCTTTTCCCCTTAAGTCTTATATAAACACTTGACATGGCTTGATGTGAACACGGGGATTCCTAATATTAGATACAGCGTTGTCACTGTGTTTCATCAGTTTACAAAATGTTGTGACGGCTGAATTTATATTAAAACAGATGCAGCCAAGTTATTAAAATCTGGGGGACGGAAAAATCGAATTATTAAAGTTTACAATAGTGTGATATTACAGACGCTATAACGCATAGCTCCGCGTTTTTACTTAAAATGTGTTTTTTCGGGGTCGAGCAGATTGATAGAATACTCAAATCCAGTACGACGGATGAAGTAAGCAAGGCCCCCTGAGGGCGCTCTAACGTTTTTGTCTGTAGACCTGAAAAATGGCCACATGCCGAGGGGCATGACGGGAGCGCGGGGACCGCCCCGTGTGTGGTAGTGTTACACATTACATCATACCCGAGGCTTTTGGTCTTAGGGCATAATTACGAAGGGCCACGAAGAATACCAATGCACTGCCATAAAATCAATCTTCTTAGCAGATCGAAAGAGATACATTTGGGTTGATGTTGTCTTGCTTAGATGAGAACTGAACATAGATGAGTGACAGTGACGCGTGATTCTGCCATCCTCTTCCGCTCTCCTCTCTTTCTTTTAACCTCCACATCGACGTGGCTAAGTAGCCGGTAGACTTAGAGACCTGTCTAGATCGCATCCGTTATCGTTACATTAAGATGGAACACCTTCTTAAGGTTTAAGTTAATATTTATACGCTACAACAACATGGCGGCGAGTTGCAGGAAAACTGCGCGCGGGAATTACGGAGGACATCGTCGTCTGTTGAGACTGGTAGTGTGTAAACATCGCGGTCGTATGTCATTGGCGGGGGCTTATTTACTAACGCACGCGCGGTGTAAATTCGCGCGTCCGGTCGTCTTGTTCGCTGAATTGAGCGACATGGGACGCGTATTGTTCGCCACATCACAGGGAGGCCTTCGATTACTTTTGTTTTGGCGTAAAGTTTGTTGGTTTGGTGTGATTTGCCGCGGCCAAGCCTCCTGTTTCTGTTGATAGCCAATTGATTTGTCTCCGTCGAAAGATTGAGCGCGTTAATGACCCCGGTTGAGACGCGGGGAAGACACTGAAGCTTATACAGCGTCTTAACGTACACGGTTATATTGTATATCATACACACACGCTAGTAGCTGAGGCATACCCCAAAAAGTCGTTAACGGAGTAGACGAACAATACCAACGCTAAATTAGTTTTACGGATTAATTTCCCCCGTACCCTGATGCTTCCCTAGCGGTACGACAGAAAAATGATGGAAATGATTTCTTTCACCCGAGGCAAGCCGTATAGCATTGCCTTTTATTACATAATAGAAAACATTAAGGCGGTCGGTTTCTCTGGGTACGCGGTAAGCGCCGTACGCGGGATGTTGTTTCACTCGTATGTAACTAAATACCGTGGCCATTTTGTCGTTGCTGGCGCGCGGGTCCACCGATCGACCATGACGTAGTCGGGGTGATAAACGACCCATTAGACAGGCCAAAGCCTTCCCGAGGTTCGACGGAGTAAGAAAAAAAAGGCACACCACAATAATCCAAAAACACGCATGGCGTACAGCGTCATCGCTTTAGTCAAATTTCAGCCCAAACTAAAAGTCATTTGGTTGGTTGATGAAATACAGCGATTCTTGTGGATTAGACATCTTCACATGACGTGAAATGAAATAGTTTATACTATTGCCAGGAATGGCTAATGTAAATACTCGACTGACCGATACCCGTCACTGCTGTATAACTATGTGTCATGCATTCCTCAAACATATATGCGTTTTTCCATTAATTATGCATTTGACTTCGTTATAATTATTTCCTTGTCAGATCCAAGTTACGTATCACAAAGAAAAAAGAAACAAAGGAACGGTGAAAGAACGGTGTCTTAACTGAAATGTGCCATTCATCTTTCTCCAATTCAGTTTCTGAAAACATTGAGTGTGTACTAATAGGGAATTTAAGTAGCTTATCTGTAAAATTCAGATTAAAATGCCAATGATTACAAAATCTCAACTAATACATCACCAAAACTGAGTGCAAAAAAAAAAACACCCCCCCAGAAAAAAAGACTACAGACCAGTTAGATATAAAATACTTTTCCAATTGAGATTTTCGGACGATCCCATTCAAGATATTGTAGAGAATTATGTTGTCTTATTCTTGCATAGATTAATATTATCTTGTTGTTTCTCTCTTTTCTATTCGTGTACCTTGATTTTATAATAATTTTGTTGGTATTGTTCCTTTTTGTTTTTATTTTGTCGCAATTATTGCACGGCCACACTGAAATTATGGAGCTGTTAAGAGCAGGTATTTTAACCTGGATATATAAAAATAAACTAATTAAGAAAGTAACAAAACATGCCCATTTGCCCCATTCTTTATAAGAGAAGTTAATGTATTTGCCAACCACCATAGTTAGCCAATAAGAAATATATACTTTCATAATTCTATAGGTTCAGGGATGAAATCCTGGTTCGGGTGATTTAAGTTTACCGTTTTTCCAACAATTAGAATTTTGACAGCCGCGATGAAATTTCAAAATAGAGGAATGTGTCCATGTTTGTGTGAACTATTTATGTCTCAAACATTTGAAAATGTTTTAAATGTAAGGACTTTATTCCACCCTTTGCTACGTGAGATCAGTTTAAAAGATTTTATGAAACAAATATCAGCTATTGGGGTATGCAATTTAAGAGAGAGATATTTTTTCAGTGATCTAATGCAAAAAATGTTCAGCTAAACATCTCCGTAAAATTGAAAAATCGTTTTGAAAATAGTGTAAAGTTAAAGATTGTATAAAATCGCGCTAAGTGAAATGTTAACATTTATTTCCAGCAACATAACTAACTGTCTTTTTGGGAAGAGGTGTGTGATGTGGCGATATTGTTATATTGAATTCTTATCATCAGTAAAATGCAGTAGCATTCGATGCTAGGTGGCCAAGGTTAGAAGGATTATGTCTTAATTTTCATATACGTTGTACTGCCAAATACCCCCGATGAAATTTGACGGTAAGAATAACTTCACTGGTAAATCCATCTTCTATAGTTTTACATGAATGCCAAATCTAATTTTTAGCTCTGACCAATGTTACGTGCGATTACATTTTTAAAACAAAATGTTTTTTCCTGTAGCAACTTACCCTTCCCACATAACCAACATTAAAAAATATGAGGAAAACAAGCTGTGTCGTGGAAGTGGTTGTAGTAAAAGTATTAGCACTAGAAGTAGAAGTAGTAGTAGTAGTAGTAGCAATAGTAGTAGTAATAGTAATAGTAGTAGCAGTAGTAATAGTAATAGTAGTAGTAATAGTAGTAGTAGTAGTAGTAGTAAAAGTAGTACTGGTAGTAGTAGTAGTAGTAATAGTAGTAGTGGTAGTAGTAGTAGTAGTAGTAGTAGTAGTAGTAGTAGTAGTAGTAGTAGTAGTAGTAAGTAAAGTAGTAGTAGTAGTAAGTGGTAGTAGTAGTAGTAGTAGTAAGTAAAGTAGTAGTAGTAGTAGTGGTAGTAGTAGTAGTAGTAGTAGTAGTAGTAGTAGTAGTAGTAGTAGTAGAGTATAGTAGACGAGGAGAAGGAGGGAGGGGGGGGGGTAAACATGATGATCACAACAACAATGACAGGGTGCAAACAAATTACCAAAGCAAAAGAACCTTACAATTCTGACAAAATAATAATACAATACAAGACAAACCATCACTTAATATCTACCGAAGATAAACAAAGTAAACAATGGAAACATAGTATCAGAATCAGTATTCTTATCTATTTTTTACTTTTATTTTTTCATTTGAAGGAGTAAATTCAAAAGAGCGGCATATGCGCTTATTCCCCACCTAACTTAGCGTCAGTGAATTAGAAACATATGTATATAGCTATGACCTATATTCATAATTAATTCATTTAAATTCATTTAAATCAAGCATAAAACATAGCTTATTCAAGTTTCCCATAGCTATCTATACAAACGCTGAAAATGAAATGTATTTTCTTTCAAAATTACCACAGTGGAGTTAGTGCCTTCTTAAATCAAGATGTTTTTTCTGATACAATGAATTCGTTTTACTACTTGCCGGTAAAGACTCGTGTAACACATTTCTTAAAAAGAAATGCAATTTGTGTAATTGTTTTAAAATGCTGCTACTGAAGTCACCATATTTCTGGGTGGTATGTAAAGCACCGACTAAAGTTTCAATATATATTATTATAAATATTAGATACTTGTATATTAAAATTAAATTTTGACAAAATAATCATTGTAGGTATTTTTCTACATGCCATTGTCGGAACACGACACGGGAATGGTAGCATAATGGTAGATAAATCCGTCATTTACACATTACACGCGAGTCATATTTGATGTCTTACTTTGTAAACCAGGCTTATCAAACGCTTCTATTATTGAGTTGAAAACTTGCTTTTTCTATTTAAATTCTGAAACGTAAACTACAAGTAGCTTATATTAAAGTAAATTTATACACGGTCAAGGTTGTGAAAGGAATAGAAACGTAAAATAACCGAATATCACCGCATCATCGATTCCCAGGAATATGTGTATCAATGTTGATGTGATTCTAAGAACAAATAGTCTGGTTATATTGTATTGTTTTGTATTCTCTTCATATATCTTTGAAGATATCTTATATTTCATATATCTCTTACATATTCTAGGAACAAATAGTCTGGCTGTATTGCATTGTTTGGTATTCTCTTGATATATCTTTGCTACAAACCGATCTTGCAGCAATAAAAACATTCTCTTCCAGTTTGTACTATTGCGGAGTTATGGCGAATACAGTTTGCCGTCATAGTCTGACATATATATCTCAATTCCCCTCCTCCCCTCTCTCTCTCCCAGGCTCACAAGCACTTCCCAGATCACTTTTGAGTAACTATTATATCCGTCGCCAGGGAGAGCTATTCAGTCCAGTTTCTCAAGACACCACGCGCCCGGACCTGCGGCGAGCGTGGAGCCGAGACGAGTGGTACTGATGAAGCCGTCATCTCCGACCTGAGCTGATGGCGACAATACACTGTAACATAATATGCAAACACTACGCGCGCTATACATTCTTACAAAGATGGAGAAAAAAATATGAATGCAGTCGCCGAAATTAGGGGGAAATGTTGCTGTATTTACCAATATAGGTACATTTATTTTAAGTGTTTTTAACCTTTGAGTTTTATCTCTTGTTTATTTCGTTATTTTATTCCATTTATTTCATGCTTACCTTTATCCAGTGTAGCCGGAATCCGGGCCCGAATCACCGTTAAAACGAACATTATGCATTACAATGACAACATAAAAATGTTTCAAAGCTAGTAGCAATATTACAATCATACAAAGAATACATAATTTAGTACACGCTAATTTTCCTCAGGTTTCTGTTTTGCCTTTTCATAAAAAAGAAAACTTCATAATACAGAAATAAAAAATGAAACTAAAAACACTAACACCAGTGTACTTATAGCACACGCAATACAAAGTGTAATACGTGTTATTTACCTAATCTTATCATTTTTACTTAAATACACAGGCTAACATTGTGGAGCTTCAATTAAAAAAAATGTCAAAGTGTGATATCTGAGTTACATAGAACATAGTAGTGCTTAAGTGGACAAATAAACATCCTGGAACACAAAAGTTTAGAAAGTTATACTGCCACTGACAAGATATGCATGAATGAACGTCACCCATTGAATTTCCACTGCAGAGGAGTATAAAATAGCCCAGATCTACACACAGTAAGTCAATGGGAAGAATGAGCACAGTGCATCTGTATATTTTTACCCTTTTAAAGCACTAAATTAACATTTTGTAATACAATTTTTTCAGGGCCTCATTTGTAAACGTTATCAAATTCACTTAGAGCATAAAGCTCACACTTTTTTAAAACTGTGATCATTGCTAACATTATGGCTTTAATGATTAGCCTCAACAATAAGCTGCCAGTAACGATATAGTCTGCAGGAATAGCCGTACTCCCTCCGAATTTCAAGCGCAACCTCTCCATCGAAATAATACAAAATTAAAAAAAATATATGCATATACACATTTGTTTATGTAAAATACTTTTGCGGGTCTGGTGTAACAACCTTGAAAAATATACAAAATGGAATTACACATGTTGGAATAGTCATACAGCGACGACAGATTTGTTTTAATCACGAAAAATTAAAATATTC
>JZLH01S0618204.1:42357-73888 GCA_001188425.1 Eucidaris tribuloides
GTCCGTCGCCAGTGACAGCTATTCAGTCCAGTTTCTTAAGACACCACGCGCCCGGACCTGCGGCGAGCGTGGAGCCGAGACGAGTGGTACTGATGAAGCCGTCATCTCCGACCTGAGCTGATGGCGACAATACACTGTAACATAATATGCAAACACTACGCGCGCTATACATTCTTAGAAAGATGGAGAAAAAAATATGAATGCAGTCGCCGAAATTAGGGGGAAATGTTGCTGTATTTACCAATATAGGTACATTTATTTTAAGTGTTTTTAACCTTTGAGTTTTATCTCTTGTTTATTTCGTTATTTTATTCCATTTATTTCATGCTTACCTTTATCCAGTGTAGCCCGAATCACCGTAAAAACGAACATTATGCATTACAATGACAACATAAAAATGTTTCAAAGCTAGTAGCAATATTACAATCATACAAAGAATACATAATTTAGTACACGTTAATTTTCCTTAGGTTTCTGTTTTGCCTTTTCACAAAAAAAGAAAACTTCATAATACAGAAATAAAAAATGAAACTAAAAACACTAACACCAGTGTACTTATAGCACACGCAATACAAAGTGTAATACGTGTTATTTACCTAATCTTATCATTTTTACTTAAATACACAGGCTAACATTGTGGAGCTTCAATTAAAAACATGTCAAAGTGTGATATCTGAGTTACATAGAACATAGTAGTGCTTAAGTGGACAAATAAACATCCTGGAACACAAAAGTTTAGAAAGTTATACTGCCACTGACAAGATATGCATGAATGAACGTCACCCATTGAATTTCCACTGCAGAGGAGTATAAAATAGCCCAGATCTACACACAGTAAGTCAATGGGAAGAATGAGCATAGTGCATCTGTATATTTTTACCCTTTTAAAGCACTAAATAAACATTTTGTAATGCAATTTTTTCAGGTCCTCATTTGTGAACCTTATCAAATACACTTAGAGCATAAAGCTCACACTTTTTTTAAAACTGTGATCATTGCTAACATTATGGCTTTAATGATTAGCTTCAACAATAAGCTGCCAGTAACGATATAGTCTGCAGGAATAACTGTACTCCCTCCGAATTTAAAGCGCAACCTCTCCATCGAAATAATAGAAAATAAAAAAATATATACATATACACATTTGTTTACTTGTGCGGGTCTATTGTAACAACCTTGAGAAATATACACAATGGAATTACACATGATGGAATAGTCATACAGCGACGACAGTTTTGATTTAATCATGAAAAATAAAAATATTGTTGAAGGAAATACTCCAGCCATTTTGGTCATTGAGGTAAACCATTTCATTTCTTAAATTGGTGTGGATATATTGAAAAAAAATGCATGTTGATCATGTTTACATATGACTGAAAAATGATCTTGTGTCCGCAAAGGTAATACAAAAACCTCTTCTTTCTAATTGAGCCATAAGTCAGGATAGTTTGATATCAATAGTAAAAAATGAATACACCTGAAATGCAAGCTGATTGTTTGGTTGATTAATGGATGGATTAATAATTGATTGATTGATTGATTGATTGATTGATTGATTGATTGATTGATTGATTGATTGATTGATTGATTGAATATTGGAATGACTGATTATCAAAACGAGAAGGTAACATTTGCTATAAATAATTATTGTGTCTGAAAATATTTTGACAAATTGTACTATGTCTCTATCTATTAGACCAAACACTCAATTATAAATAATTATAGGAAAAAAAAAGATGTGAGAGGTACAATGCAAAAACAATACAAAATTAATGTTCTCGGGTCTATATCATAAAAAATTAAAACATAATCCTTACAAATAAGTATTGAATGAATATCACATATTGCAGGAAATTAAAGAATTAAGCTATATATGATTTAACCCTAAATAATATCACTATCTGCCACTAGTTTATGTCGACACGGACTCTTTTCAGTTCAACAAACAAAATTTACGACTCCATTTGACATGTAATAACACTTTGCCGAACATATTTATGTTTCAATGAAGGAAAGTGTTTGTCTTGTGCTTAGATTCATCTCATAAAAGCCCATTTATTATTATCGCAAATACCGTTCAGACATCTGCACACTCGAGCACTGGCGCGGAGTCATTTTTTTCTTCTTTCTTGTGTTCAGATACTCCAGATTCTACAAACGGTTTAATATATCAATGTCAACATCTAATGTGTTATACGATATTTTCTGCAAATACGGGTTAGCAATTATTATTACGGACTGTGACGAAATATCCCCATTGCGCAGGATGGGAGGCGAGAAGGGCCGAGCGACAGCGGCGGGGATGTTGATACACGGGGGGTGGTTATGTGAGTGGTTGCGGATGTATTCAACCTCCCTTCGCGTTACTCTAAGGAGCTATTTGTCTGAATGTCTGTCTGTCTGTTTCTTGTAAGTGTTTATTACTTCGCTATGATATGAAATATGATTATATCTTTAGTTTATGTTCCATATTTTTTCTAGTGCTATGTTCTATTTCTTTTTGCTTTTATTTTTCACTATCACTGTGGTTTTATCAACGGTTATGAGAGACTTTAGTTGTAAAATTGTAATCTCGTGTTTGTTTTCTCTGTTTTGTTTGTGTTTCTCCTTTGTTACTAGTTCAACTTGCGCAGAACATGTTGTATTTATGAGGAGATTTTAATTCTTCAAACTACTCGAGGTACCAAATAAATGTGATATTTACTAGTATATTATATATGTGATTTAAAAATATGTTTAGAGTACATTAACGACTTAAATGCATGGCTGGAAAGGGCTGTGACTTTTATTGTAAGTTCACTTAACATTAGGTATATGATGTGACGAAAATTGATAACCAAAAATTGTACTAGAATTAAGTTCAAACTAATTTAAATCGCAGGATATGATCTCATCACAAGTAATTACACATCAAATTGGGGTATATAAAACGTAATTGCAAACTTCGTCTTTTTGGCCTCTCTAACCTAGCAATTCTTCACTTATACTGCAATACGATAGAATTTATACAAAATGAGATGAGTAAGTAAGTAGGTTGATTAGATGACAGATAATTGGATAGATGAACGAATAATTAGATAGATAGATAGATAGATAGATAGATAGATAGATAGATAGATACATGCATATAAAGATAGATAGATTGGCAGATAGATTGATTAATTGATGGATGGATGGATGGATGGATGTGGCTTTACTTTGTTTAATAATTTACTTTCACCGCTTCTTCGAAACATTAATCTGATATGCGAAACTCGTCTAATCTATATATCCATATACAATATAACTTACGTATAGGATCAGAGGCATTCCTATAACATACAAAGATTTACATAGCATTTTTGTTCAATTACCGTAATTTTGCCAAGATTCCGCATTTAAAACAATATGCTTAAATATATAAAACCATTAAACCAATATACATTTGTTGAAATAGGCGAAACATGCAAAATTAGTCATCAGTGCGTGGGATAATTCAAGCAAACGGTTATTTTAAAAATGTCAAAGCTTGTAAAGCTTGAAAAGGAGATCAGAAAACTGAAGTACATAATAACCGAGATATTAAACAGATCAGGACAAAATGTATAAATACCATAAGTATTTGCATAGCGAATGTCGTTATTAGATGTATGCAAAGAGTGGAAATGGTATGTAGGTGTAGATTAAAAGTAGGAGAAAGCCTATTTTTCTAGGCTTTTGCATAATATGTAAATTTAAAATCTATGAATAAGTGCATTTTTAAGCAATGCAACTATGAATATGTTTCACTCCTCTGTTATCATTCGAAAATGACATTATTAAGATGAAATAGAAAAAAAAATGGAAAAAATAAGAATATTGTGTCCTTGTTTTAAAATACATTTTTTTTCCACTGTAGGCTCTTGTGCTTTTTTTGTGTGTGTAGTGCTACGATTTAAAGACACTTTATAATATTATGGAAGACCGATTTATAAAAAAAAAAAACTGTCAAACTTTGCTATCTGATATATCTGACAGTGTTTAAATGGACAAATAAACACTGTTGAACACCTAAGTTCAGACAGTTATGCCGTCACTTGTAAAATATGTACAGATAAAAATTGGCATATGAATTATTTTCGGCCGCTGAAAAGTCTGCAGCATAGCAATCTGTGCATGCATTTTTTTTTTTACTTTCTAAAGCACTTAATGATAATTTTAAACTATAATTTTTTCATGGCTTAATTTTTAGACCTTATCAAAGACAGTAGAATTGAGAATCATGTAGCTAACATTTTTTTTAATGGAAATATTGTTATACGGTGCCTTTAAGTTAGTAGCATTTGTTTATGGAAACATGCAAATTTTATACTCATGTATTTTTCAATTAAAAATACATTAATGAAGGAATGAAAGATTGAATGAGTGAATGGGTGAATGAGTGACTGAACGAATGAGTGAATGAGAGAATGATTGAATGAAGGAAGGAATGGATGGATGAATGCCCTCGGGAAATGTATATCCTTCTTTGGCGTTACTGCAATAATAAGCGACAGAGAGGCAGATGAAATAAAAACACGCCAAGTTTGATAAAAGCAAGTCCATTTCAATAAAGTCGTTATCATTCGGAGTGGAAATATATTAGATAAACACATTTTAACAAGTCTTTATCACCAGAGCCACACTTTTCCAAACGGTGGAATCATATTTCTTTTGACAATGAACGTGCAAAGCTCAGAAACGAACATTTTGATTGTGTATTAATACAAGTTCCTTTCTTGTCATTGTTCGCGCCTGTTGTTGGTGTTAAAGTGTTTTCCCCCAGTTCGAATGAAGTTTTCTGGAGCGGAAAATGTATATGCAGGGTCACAATTAAACAAATGCGTTTTGAAGTAAACGCCGACAAAAACAGCCGAGGGACCAATTGCGTTTAAAAGTTTTCTTCTCTATTCTGTTTTGTGTATGTACACTTCCACAGCCCTCGGCGCTGCGGCTTTTTTATGTTTTCATTGAAGTTAGTGGCGCAGATGTGAATGCTACATACACCCTACATTAAGAAGATGGTTTAACTCTCTACTCAAGACTAGGAATAAACAATCCATTACCAGTTTTGATACAATAGAACACGTTAGAGTACTAGCAAACAATATATCGATCTAGGCCGTTTCTTCCGTTTGTAAGAGTGTCAAAATACGCCATAAGTATGTGGTGGCGTCCGGTCCCTCACATAACAACCTATTGTACTAGATTCGACGCACAAATGAGTTTTAATTACCCGATACATTACACCTGGGTAGAAGGGTGCTTTGAAAAATTAACAACAGGGGTGTTGCGATTATTAATTCTCGGTCATTTTCTAGCGAGGCGAAGAAAGGATATACCAAGCTCTTCAGATACACTAAGGTAAATATTGTTGCAATGGAGATGCAATATCAACTTTGCATAGAGCGTTGGTAGGCTAAAATATTGACAAAAATTACGATAGGTATACACTCGTCTGCGGGCTCATGTTGTTGTTAAAGTGGGGAGTATACTTTTATAGTTTAACAAAAGAAAGGAGTACAGCGTGTTTTTTCAGGTTATTAATCATTTGTTGCGATAATTTTAAAGAATTATAGCTAGATACATCATGGTTTACTGGTATGTTATATCATTTTTACTTTTACTTGTAAGTTAATATAGTATTCCATTCAATTACACCACTGTCATATTCAGTATTAACATTTCTCGTTACAAAATGTTGCAAATATCGTTGTAAACTATTAGAATGTATTTTGTTTTATTTGTTATATTTCCATAGACATCGCTTTTCCTACCATCTGTCAAATGTGAAAAATTCCTTGAATATACATGTAACACATCACACTTCGTTCATGTCGTTTCAGTTTATTTCTTTGGTTATATTTTTAATGATGCCAAATCAAAAGTAAAATACATACTAAACAATTCATAATTGTATTGATGTAGTTGCATTACAGTTACATCTCTAATCAAAAAACAAACAAACAATAAAGTCAATATTATTAATACATCTTTTTCTAGTCTTTATTTTTAGACATGAGATCGCCTTTTTATATACTACGCCCCTTTGCGTAGCATCTGCCATTTTCAATTACAGTTTATCTTTAATGCATCAACTTATCTGCGACAATCCCCGCATTAATTTTATCTCTGAATCTGTACACAATATTGATACGCCCACAAGTTCAATGAAGGCGGAGAAGCAAATTACCACGTTTTTATATAAATACTATCAAACTTTACATGCCCCTTTAAGAATACTCCGCGTCAGTAAAAGTCAAAGAAGGTACGACAGAAAAAGAGCATTGTCAGTTACGTCTCAATAAACAAAAATTAATGATAATACAAGAAGTATGAACTTGAAAATATGACACGGCCTGGACTATTCATTTAGACGTCAATGAAAAAAAGGCGAGATCGTCGGTTCCCAGTTCTGAGCAGCCAATGGACCAGAACTAAGTATTCTACCTAGTATTTGAAAAGCTATCAATTATGCCCGAAACCAAGTTATTATAACAGTTTTATTTGCATGTTTACCCCATTACTCTTCTATTATACTGTTTCTAATGGTGTATACAGCCCTGCATCTACACGTGAAAAATATCGTGTATAGCTGTACCTTGTCAATTTCTCCTCGGGGAGTTATGTTTTAACACACCCATTTTGTTTTCGTGTTGCTTTTGCCGGGTTCTGTTTGTTGCTGCGAAAGCATATGTTGACCCAATTGAATGTCTTTTGCGTCTGGTTCGATTGACATACAATATTTATGATAGATTTATCTTCAAGGTCGACGAGTAGAGTAATACGAGGATCAATTCAGGAAATGTGCAGTCTGCGGGAGGAGCGGTGATAGATATTAGAGGAAAGTGAAATTATATGTTCATGACATCAACAACACATTGTGGAAATATCATTCATAGCTGCCACGACAATTTCTTAACAAAGCTATGATAAAAAAATGTAAACAAGGAGAGAAATGAAAAAAAAATATACAAAAGAAGAATCTAACTGCGACTTATAAGGCGTGTATTGTTTTAAAATTTATTTAATCATGTATTTACTTATTTATTCGTAAATAACATTTCCTACTCGAGCAGCAATCAAAAATTTCATGACTCAAATAAGTCATCTTTTAGAAATTCAACGAATTAAAATAACGTTTAATGACATTTGAAAAAGGCAGTGATAAGTAAAACAATGAATACAAGGGAAATGAAATCAAGCAAGGGACAAATACCCAGGAAATATAAAAGAAAACAGGTAGATACTCCGCGTCCACTACCTACTCATAACACTATGTCAGGTTGAAGGTTTACACAAACGGATTTAGAAACCAAATTGTGTTTATCGAATAGCAATCTTATTGTAATATGAGTGAATTTTAGTATATCAATTTCTGATAGGCTACTACAAAACAATAGGTCGAGTATAAGAAGCAGGAATGTTACGTATATGCCAAATATATGCAAATAATTTTGGTCTTGCTTGTCCGGTACAAATTTATTGTCAGTAACAGACAAGTATTTTTTTTTCGTTTTGTCACTCTTTAATTAAATAAAAACATGGCGTATATCATTCGTCGGGATCATGACAAACATTTTATCAGAGTCCTCTTGGTTATAGCTCCCACATATTGGACATTCATTTTGAAATTCACAAATTTCTTTCTTCAGCGGCGGTTTATTGCTCATTTTTTTTATTATATTATGATTTCCGTGAGATATAGTATTTTCCATTTTGATCTTATTATAGCGCATTCATGGTTATACCTAAACGTATATTATGGAAGCAGACTATTCATCAACTCAGAACAATATTTACATATAAACGATTATACAGTCTTTGTTTATAATCGTTAGTACAGAGTGCGCAGTGTTTTACACGAACAAAGATAACGTGTTCATATTGCTGAAATAGTTTGGTGATGGATCTATCGACAAGCATGCATAGTAAATAGTTAGATGTCATACGTATAGGGTATTGGTATATAGGTTATTCGTAAAGATGTGTAGTAAATGCAGAAGTACAAATATGACATGTAGTATTAAGATGAAGGCGTACGAGATGAGTATTTGATAACGTATATTAGATATAGGCGCCATATAAAGATAACAGATAATAGATATTAGATATAGATGTAGATATGGGATAAAGAAATGAAGATAAAATATAGATGTAATAAGAGATATATAAGAGATGGAAGATATAGTGCAGATATTCAAGCAGATATAGACGAATGAATAGATTAAGACATAGATTTAGACCATCAATATGATAAGGTGGCGCATGTAGATAAAGATATAGATATAGAGGTACAGATATAGATTCAGATATAGATCAAACTAAATAATATAGATGCATATAAAGATATAGATATAAGTATAGATACAGATATAGATATATATTACATCTGTGTTTCGTTCTGGTGATTGGAATATCAGCGTAGGACGGTCTAAAACGCTTGGGACACGGTATGCATTACGCGTGTTACATGATCTTGCTACCGAATTCTTCCGAGTGTTTTCTGTATACAGTGCTCGGGTCCAGAGTGCAATAACGTCGTTCACAAGCGGGTTCGGCGTGTGTCCGACAATTTAGAGGAGGAGAACGTCTGTAGCTGATGGATGGAAGGGTTGTTTGGATGTCTACGTCGATGTTTGTGTGTATTTCTATGCATTTATTTGTCACGAAATGTGTGTGTGGGTTAATGTGTTTAAGTGCGCGCGCATCCACATTCACGAAGAGACCCCAACAATACTTTTATTAACCCACCCCTCGTGCCCCCGTTAACTTATATCCAATCTCCTCGCCGTGCGCGAGTACATTGTACCCACCAAGTACAGCCACACAAGTCCAACCTAACACCCGTAATTTCGTATCTTGCCGGATCACATTAACTCGCTTGGGATTCGTCCCTTTTCGTGTTAGTTTTATATCGTTTGTAGCTGAGACGCGGGAGGCGGACGCCCCTCGTGTTGTTGTAGCTGTGCCCATTGCGCGCGCGAGGCATGCGTGCGCGAGGTTGTGCCGTGAATTTCAATCGGGGCTTAGCCTGAATTTACTTCGAGTTAAACACCTCCTTCTCTCAAGACGTGCAAGTGGCGGAGGACCTTCCAATGTGGTGTAAATGCATGATAATTAATCACTTTATACTGCAGTCCCACTCCACTTTTAATTTCTTACTCATTACAATCTCTGAATACATCGTCTAGCGAACAGACGACAAGCACGCGTGTAAACTTTGCGATACAAAACGAACGCGCCAAAATATTTCTATTATTGTCGCAAAGGATACGGAACTACAAAAGAGAAAGCGGATACTATTCAAGAAGCTCTGCCGGATGTGAAATGCATTAGTCAAGCAGATAATTGCCGCTTAATGTTCTATGGTGCTGTCGAATTGTTTGTTCCATGTTGAAAGTTACAAATCAATTGGCACACATTTAGGGCCGTCTATAATTACTGGTGTTTTGAAGTCTCGGTTTGGGATAAAATGCAATGTAAATCCGAACTTAAGAATCCATTTAGGAAACCTAATCAAATACTTCATTGTACGTAAGTCGTTTAAGTGACAGAATAAACCGGAGATATTTGTGTATCAATATCCAAAACAAGTTGATCATAAAAATCCAATCCACTGTAATAAAGAATGCTATTTACTTGAAAAGTAGGTCTTATAACTGGAGCACGGCGTGTGATGTATTTATTTATTTACATGATTTTGTTTTGATAGCTTGTGTTGTTCTCGTCTACTTTCTTTTGTTTAAAGCCAGTAAACAGTTCTATTTAAGCTGGCAAATTTCATCACAAGTGTGTCAGGAAGTATGTCACGCTATACACCATACAATACAATACAATACAATACTTAATATTTATATAGCGCTTCAGCAAGGTACTTGATCTAAGCGCTTTACAATATTTGAAATGTTACATAAGATGACAAAAAAAATGAGAAATACATAAAGAAACAAAATCAAAACAAAGTCAAAAAACAAAACCTTAACATACACCAATAATTGTTTCGAATTTAGAATAAAATAATGCGATTTTCAAATGTATGTACGTTACATTTTCATTAATCTATCAAAGTTACAAACAGATCATGCAGTTTATTAAATGCATTATTGACATTGTGAAGCTTCAATTTGATTTAAAAAAATGTCAAAATTGGATATCTGAGCTAAATAGTAGTGCTGAAGTGAACAAAAAATCCTAGAATACAAAAGTTTGGAAAGTAGTGCTGCCACTGACGAGATATGCATGAATAAACATCACATTGGAATTACCACTGCGATGGAGTATAACATTTTCTAAATCTACACGCAATATTGTATGGGAGGAAATGGGCAAGGTGAATCCAGGTAAACTTGAGTACTCATAAATTTTCACCTTTTCAAAGCACTAAATAAATATTTTAAAATACATTTTTTTTCACGGTTTCATTTTTAGACCTTAACAAAGACACTTAGAGCATGGAGGATTATGTAGATCACATTTTTAACTGTGGTCATTGTTAGTATGTGTGTTTAATGGATGATTTGAAGTCTATCTACAAGAAACACAATAGGATCGATCATACTACAGTTCCTGTCAGTTTGATGTCTTTATTTCTGGTTTCCTTCATAGTACCAAAATATCCTAATTTTTGTTTGGTACGATTTTGTATTTCAGTTCTAATTACACCATATTTGAATTATATCCAAACCGTTCTCGTAATTAATTTGCACTATTTTCATTCTCTTTACAACCAACATTGAAACCCTTAATAATATCATAGTTTACAAAATCACAATCAGTCGGAAACAAAGAAAAAAATGATATAATTGAAAAGAGAACAGTCCTCCTTTTTCTTTATGACATATAGGTACGTATTAAGGAGGAGGATTTCACCCAGGCATCATTGTGTAAGTATGAAGACTGGATTGTGGCTAAACAATCAGTTTCATTTCTGATGATTAGTTGTAAATTGTAATGCACGAATTTCTTTTTTCCCAGCCTTTCCACAAAGTTCGTTGCCTATGAGTTGAAATCAAGATTCTAGATTCTTAGATGAACGATAGTATTCTGAACCAGATTGCTTTCCATACTTAAATCTCTGACTCAGACACCGCGTATTAGACCACCATTCAAAGTACTGGTCAATATGATAATGATAAAAAAAAAATATTTCTTGAATAAATAATCGTATCACATATATAAGCAACCCATTCCAGAACCCCACACAATGAAACTTTCTTTTGATAATTATGCAGAGTGCACAGTATTTCTGCATCTTGCTTCCCGAATAGAAATGACACCTGAAGATTATTGACAATGGGTGAAAAACACCAAATTCCTTTCCGACGTATTAATATTTACATATTCCACTTGACTGTATTGTTATTGGTGCCCGATTGGTAGTTAGTAATCTCCCTGTTTGCACTTGGAAGCGTGTGTGTCTAATTCGTTGCAATGTCTTGAAACAGAGGAGATGGAGAGGAGAGGAGGAGGAGGAGGAGGAGAAGAAAAGCAAATAATGCAAAGTTGGGTCAGCGCTAATTGCCATCTACCCGACCACATGCGCAGCTGCACGCATCCCATTTGGTGGGGGACGCAGCCACGTGCTCAATTCACGATCAAACGATGGCGAGAAGATAGAGAGAGAGAGAGTGAGAGAGAGAGAAGAAAAAAGGAGATGATTTATCAGTATTCGTGCGGTCTGGATACAAGAGAACACCAAATCGTAATTTTTAGAAGTGCACTCCTTTATGACGCATCGCTATTTTCTTGGACTGTCCCAATGTTCTTGGATGCCGTCCCGGCGAAGAAGGGGTTGCTCTTACGATGAACACTTCATGATTCCTCAGCTGATTGGCGTTCTTATTGAATGCAAACCACGTAAAATCAGAGCCAGTGTCTCATCCTTAATAATGAACCTTCTCGACAATCCTTTGTTTAATGAATCTCGGGATTTTTTTTCACTCTATGTCTCTAAATTTCCTTCTGATTCTCCTCTGCTATCTTTATTTATTCTTACTTTTTTTTTCTCATTTCATTTCGGAGACTATATAGCTGGTTCAATTCAAGCTCATGAGTAGTAGTGTTTTTAGCGTGAGATTGCCCTGGGGTTAACTAGAAAGGGTCCATTAGCCCTGAGTGTTCGCCGCGACAAGTCGGGGGGAGTGCTGAGGTCGAGCCCTGGAGGGCTGGTTCACCAGCCGGTCTTTTAGCCAGCCAGCATCTCTCCGCGAGAGATGACCATGCATTTTGCCTTCGGGGATTCCCCTTCGCCGCGCGAAGCTTTCTTTAGCTCACACATCCTTCGTGCTATCCTCCACTTACAGAAATTATCCTAGGGGGATTTTCTTGTTCCCAATCGCCCCTTCGCTTGGCTTGCCGGGGTTTTTTGGTCAATGATCCTCCTATTTCACGTCGTTGTATTACATATTATCATGTGTGAAAATAAATATGAATCGCGCTAAATGTTGTGAGTCAAATCTATAAATCATCATCTCATCCATCCCTCATATTTTGACTGATGAACATTTTATTCTGAAATTCGCAATATCTATAGACTGTCTTATATCAGCATTATGACGATGTATTTAAACTCATCTATGAAAATGTCTTTAACTTTCCGACTTTCGTTTTTCCCCCGGAGTGCGGGAGTTGCGCGCGACGGCAATGATGAGCCAAGTACGAAAAGTTTATTGCATCTTCGCCCTCGGCGGACGGATATAAGGCACAGAAACCACGGATGAAAAAAAAAGTAAGGGGGAAAAACTTCTTGTGTACTAGCTTCCTCCTTCAAGTTTGGAGCCGTGAGGGGAAATGCGGCTTGCAGTCTCCCTAGACAAGATGCTGCGAGGCAGCCATTAAGGGGATAGGCCTCTGGCGGTGATCGAGTTAAGGAGAAGCTGAACATCGACAAGATGTAACCTGATACTCACCTCAGCGTAAGGTAAATTAAAATGGAAGGCCTTCCAGAGAGGAGCGAGAGAAGAGAATTTTACTCCCGTCGCGGACTTTTCATCAGACGTTTTTCTTCTCTCTCTTTCGATTATATCTTTGGATAAAGTTTGACGTCTTCTCAGTGGTGATTGTCAAGTCTCAACAACAGCCTATTACTTTGGAAACTAATGCCTGACAAATTTCATTTGGCACGTGAGAGTGTATTGTGAGGAAAGCAAATAGGGCGTCACCTCTTACTGCTTTATACAGGAGCCTGTAAAAAGACTTCAACATTAGATGGGATAATGACGATTTCATCTGATGATGTTGTTGAAAAGGTTGCTTCACAAAGACAGAAAAGTAGCACTTCTTGTCCAAGTTAAACTGAAGATGATTAGATTTAGGTAATGGACATTTCTTGTCAGTATGCAAAGTTGAACAATGGTCACCTACAATATTCAGTATTACAAAATTCATTGTAATATACTTTTATCTTCAGGTGATCACGCTTGCAGCTGATATTGCACTGCTAAACAAAGCAATGACATTGATTGACACATGTTGTAAGATTTATAAAGGTGTGTCTTTTTTTTTACTTATTCATTTTAACCTCTTGCAACCATTAGAAAAATTGATGTAGCCTATCAACGAAAAACAAAACCTTCATCATACCATTGAAGCTTGTTTTCCATTATTTTCCGTCTTACCCCCATTTTTTTTCTTTCCATCGCTTACATGACATTGAAAGATTCATTACCTGTATTTCTGGAAAGGTATTCGAAAATATCCTGTAATGAATTACATGCCGATAGACATTACACGCCTAGCGTACCTTCACACCGTTTGGATACATTTTTCTTCCAGCTTCCTTCCGACTTTTATCAACAACATTCCTTCACAAGGAGTGTCCATCCGGCATCTTGTCTACCGTAATCAAACCCCCAAATCCTACCGCTCTAGGTCTGCCCTTCTCTCCCTCTCCGCCTCTCCCTTCGATCTCCAATCCATTTTTTGTTATTTATTTTCCACAAACAATCTCTCGTTTTCATCTCGTTTTGCCTCTTCATTGTCCTAGAGATACATCTTCTCTTCCTCCCCACCACTCACATTATCATCCGAACGGTTTGCTCCCGTCGGGCACAATGACCCATGCACCACATTGTCGACCTCTCACCACTTTCACCGAGGCTTCATCTGCATCGCAATAAGTCAAGTCTTCATTCCCCAGTCTTGTTAAAACCAGAGTGCAAACAAATCGTGGCTAGAGATGCACATATACAGTAATCACCCCGAGCAATTGCTTCATTTTCTCTTCTGTTCTCATTAGAGTTGAGGGGTATGCCTTCCCCCTTCGAACGAATCACGTTGTCTCAGCTGAATAAACAAAGATTCTCCCCATTTCCACTCGTACATTCATTACCGGCGAAACAGATATATTGACTTTGTGGATCAGTCGAAATAAAATATCTGATTACCGTCCGCTATTAGGTTTAATTTCCATTCCCGTGCATTTATTGATAATTTGTGGATTGTCGAAGAAAATCAAGACTCAGGAAAATGTAATTGATGTGAGGATGGTTCGTTTATTCATAATTGTAGGGTTATCTTCCTCGTGTGTCTTTCAACTTGATTGGTAGTATTTTCACATCTGATGAAGACAAAGAAAGACATTCCTGAACTATTATTAGTTAGTAACCAAAAGGATGACACGATGAAATGCTATTTTATTTTGGTCAATATTTGCTTCTGAATTCTGCATTTAATTCAATTCAATCTTTATTTTGCAATCTTGAAAAAGGACAAAATAATATTACAAACAATATGTACCTATGAGATAAACAGATTGGTACATTAATTTCAGGGTGAACTCAGGAAAGCAGGATGGCGTGTAAAAAGGGTCACCAAAACAAGTTTTAAGAGAAACTACTAGGGCTAGGTACATTAGAATGTACTTGTTTTGTAATTTTCTCCTCACCCTTTCAGTGGAGCTGGTGTAGAAGATATTATTCAAAATCAATGTGAAATAGTGTGTGAACAACGTACTAGGCAAAGTTAAAAAAAGGTTATCTAGAATGATGTTCATTTAGACCAGAATGTTTTACGTGTTTAACTATTCTAAGGGAACTCTCAGAGTTAAAAAAGAAAGGGATTTTATCTTTGTGCCTGGAAACATTTTAATGTACATCTATCTTTACCGTAGGAGTTTGCTTTGTTTGTTTGTATCTGTTTGTCAGATGATTGGTTGATTCTTACAAATATGGAAAATAAGGAGCTTGGTATTCAAACGAACTTCCGCCGTTGATGTCAACTTCTTCATTTGTGACCACCTCCACTTTTCACATTCATCCAGCCTTAATCTACGATCAAAATGATAAAGGTCGTATGCTTCCAGAATTTTTGGTCGTTGTTATTTAGTGGACAACTGTGCCAACTCTTAACTCGAATACGCTTATTATACTTCAATTCATCTTGCAATATATCATAGTGGCTTTCTGTTGTGTAATACATCTTGTAAAAGAAAGAAAAAAAAAGGTTCACCTCGGTCATCGGCAGGAAAAAATTCTCGGCTTAATCCCTCCGTCTCGCTTTAAAAATAATATTCCAATATCAGCGATGAAAGGTTTACCCTCAAGTGCAATTACGGTTCCGACACTCCGCAGAAGTGGACGACCATAAGCTGAACTGATAGCACAGCAAAGTATCGTGTTTAAACTCAGACCTAGTCGTGGCAACATGATAGGGAAATTCTGCCCTTACAATCTGTAATTGAGCGGACATACAAGGCGAAGCAAGATGAACGAACAGAGAATGTCCTCACACAAAGATTAATATACCGAAAATAAAGATCAGATAGGAGAGAAAGAAGAGGACAAAGATTGGCTGGTTTGCTCTCGGAAGGTGAGCAATAACACGAAACAAGCATGAATGAACATGATGAGGTGAAAATATAAATAAATTACCTGCTGATCAATTTCAAGATATGTGGTTGCGAAGTTACCCATCTCGGAGTATAATTTGTAATATTCAAGTCCATCTAGCGTTTTGAATTTGCGAAAACGAAAACACACATAGCAGCAACCAAAAATCAATTGGCGTGGTATGTCAATGCAATTACAATGTAACGAAGATTAATTCGAAATGAAATCAAAAGTCGGTGCAATAACCTTGGGTAACCTTGACTGATGCGTTTTTTCAATCGCAAAATATTGAAATATTACTTGGATATCACTTCATTGTGAGTTATCGTGATTATTCCAAATCAAAATTGATTACACACACACACACACATTTAATTTTTCTTATATCAAGTCTAATGCTTTGTTTTGATACGTACATGAGTTTAGTACTCTCTTTATTGTGCTACAATAGAGAAAAATCAACAAAAATGCAAATATCTTACAATGAAACTAGTCATCATCATAAAGGATGAAGTGTCTTAATCAATAAAACCTAATCAACTTTGCATTTTAGAATTGTTTGTTCGGTTTGCTTTGATTTTTTAGATTATATAAAAAAAATGATATTTTGTTATCGTTACTGATTGGCAAATATTACTATAGAAAATGCCCTTTAGGTGTAAAAATGGTTCTATGGTTCTATATGGTTCTATATGACCAAAACAGATTGTAAGTCACTTACCAAAATAAAGCGACAATCCCGAAAAGAATAAATACTTTTTCTATTTGATTTTCAGCATGTTTTTTTTTTATATTATTATTTATTTATTTATAATTATTTATTAATTTACCGTACTTCGTAACATACAGGGCAGTTTCTTCAGTTTATCAACATTATAAGAATGGCGTACAACTGAATAATTTCTCATGGCTATAAATTAAAGATTTGGGAAAAATAACATAAATAGATTAAATTATGAATATTATTTCAGTAATTGTAACGATATATTACGATTAATACATGGTGTATATAAATGATAAATTGCTTACCATTAAATCTTTCAGGAAGTAATTTCAAATGTAATAGAATAATCGCTAGTTTAAAACAAGTATTGTTTTATATAAAAGGAAGAATCAAGTACTCGCTCATTTAAATCAAAAGTTATTTTTTTAAATAATACAGTGATTGATTGATTGATTGATTGACTGATTGTTGATTGATTGATTCAAAGAAGGTAATTTATCCATATAAAGTCTTTGCATCTTACATGAATGATTTGTTTGTCGGACGACTGTTTATTTTCCAAATATTCCTTTTCTCTGTTTTTAAAAGTTTTATATTACCCTAATTCAGGATGTATTAAATATACCTTTAAATTTTAATCATCGGTAAATCAAATTTCTTTATTTGAATTACTCATACATTCCTCTCTTCTTCATGTAATTATCTATTTCTCAATAAGAAGAGATGAACTACTACACTAACGATGATATAAAATGGGCAACGGGGGAAGGGGAGGTAATTTCCCAGGATTTGAGGGACGAACTATTTCTCTATGAATGACATAAATCTTGATTCAGTTCATTTGGTATTTTATGACTTAATAAAGTGGTCAATAAAGTGGGCCGTCCTCTTGTAGCTCTTAGATAATGTTTGGTAGATATTGCGGAAATGTGGGTATTACCAGGGCTGGCTCGATGGTAAAAGGAAGCGAGGCGTATCACGGGAATAGCGTTAGAGCCGATCCCAAGCACTCCCACGGGTACTGCCTCGATCACCGTACAGGAGAGAGCTGCTCGACCTCTCCAAAGCCGTCTTATTCTAACCCTACAAGTACAAGTCATACAGATTCAGACTACAGCCAGCCCATTCATGATTGATTTTAATCGTTGTAAAAGAAAGTAGGCCTTACAATAAATTTATATATGTATTCATTAATTCATTTAGTTAAGTTAGCATTTCACTCATTCATTTAGTTTGATTACTTGGTCACTCAACCAGTAAGTTATTAGGTAAGTTCATATAGAGGTAACTTATTTGATCACTTACTTAAGTACTCACTTAATTACATGCTTACTTACATGATTGATTACTTACCTTCTTACTTACTAACTTACTTACTTACTTCTTACTTTCTTGCTTGCTTGCTTACATGCAGTTCCTTGCTTGCTTACTTACTTACTTCTTGCTTAAATACTTAATTGACAACAAAGACAATTAATATCCATTTACACCATGAAGTAATAGTTTCTAACTCTAGTGAATGAAATTAAAGGGCGGTCTTAAGATTTGTAACGCAATTGACGTTAAATCTATTTTCAAACAAGGTGACATCTGTACTGCATTTGGAACATGACAATATATTAGTCACTGGTCTTTGATATCGACGAAAAGTTTTATCACACAATGAAACGTTAATAAACGAGTGAGATGTAATTTCTTTTCTTCCTACATACATTTTTTTTTACATAACATTGTCATAGACTACACTTCCTGAACTGTATACAAAATACAATTTATATATTTATTCATTAATTCATTTAGTACAGTTAGCATTTCACTCATTCATTTACTTTGGTTACTTGGTTACTCAAGCAGTAAGTTATTAAGTAAGTTCATATACAGATAACTTACTTCCTCACCTCCTTAATTAATCACTTAATCACTTACTTGCTTACTTACAAGATTGATTACTTCCCTTCCTACTTACTAACTTACTTACTTACTTCTTACTTTCTTGCTTACTTGCTTACATGCATTTGCTTGCTTGCTTGCGTACTTACTTACCTTCCTACTTACTCACTTACTTCTTGCTTAAATACTTAAATGGCAACAAAGACAATTAATATCCATTTACACCATAAAGTAATAGTTTCTAACTCTAGTGACTGAAATTAAAGGGCGGTCTTAAAGGCACTGTATAACAGTGTTTCCAGTTTAAAAAGTCTGAGCTGCATGATTCCCCATGCTACCAGTGTCTCTGACATGGTCTAAAAATGAAGCCCTGAAAAAAATTGCAGTGTAAAACGATCAGTAAGTGCTTTAAAAAAGTAAAAACCATTGAGAGACCATTCCAGCTTTCCCCCATAGACTGCTGTGTTGCAGAATTTCCTATCGCCCGATAGGAAATTAATGTGCCAATTTGTATCGGCACATATTGTACTAGTGACAGCATTACTGTCCAAACTTTAGTTTTCTAAGGTGTTTATTTGTCCATTCAAACACTGTCAGATATGTCAGATAGCAAAGTTCGACAATTTTTTAAACGTGTCTTCCACAGTGTTATATAGCGTCTTTAAGATTTGTAACGCAATTGACCTCAAATCTATTTTCAAACAAGGTGACATTATGTACTGCATTAGTCACTGGTATTTAATATCGACGAAAGGTTTTAGCACAATGAAACATTAATAAACGAGTGAGATATAATTTCTTTTCTTCCTACACATATATTTTTTTTAATATTACTTTGTCATAAACTACACTTCCTGAACTGTATACAAAATGTAGTTGTAAAGCTGCACGAATTTCCACCATAATTTTTAATGTTGGACCGTATTGTAATTCACAGCTAAACATTACTATAGACAGTCAAAAGTATCTAAATATTACTTGAAAATTAGATATCCGCTGTGTTTACAGATGTACTCCCCAAACTTACCAAAATTAAATATTATCTATTGTAAATAATTAAGGTGGGAAGCTTAGGGCAATAAGTTGCAGGAATTTTACGCGTGAAATTCTTACAGGTTTTTTTTAGCATCGTTATGCTGATATGACTAAGAAATAGATAAAATCTTTGACTAATACAAAAGTTAAATCTGTCTCCACCGATGCCCTCTATTCAAGAGGTCACAGCTGCGCTCGTATCACTGTATCAAAAATATCTAAAATTTCATAGGGTGTTGACCAATTGAGGTGATTTTATACTATGATATAATATTGCTTCACAGTTTGAATGACTGTAGTTTGTCGCGGTCTCTAACCCCTGGTATTAACTGGGGCCTATCGAGCCGGTTGGGTGTGATGCTTAAAACAACCCTAGCTCTGCTCGATGGTTACTCACAGATTCAACTATTGCTGGTGGCTGAAGGCCTGCATTGCGGCGTGTAAAGACGCTTTTTGCCTCGGAGTCATTAGGCCCGAGGACTCGAAGTTTTATAGCTCTATCATCTTGTAATTTTCCCGTACTGCTGAAACTCTACCCGCGGGGCAAAGCCCATTCGACATCCTTGTATATCGCCCCTAAGACCAGGCAGTATGGGTTTGTTAAAGGGCTATGTCGCCGAGGCGTTCTGAATTACGGTGGCCTGGAGGGGACATCTTACATGTGGAGTTCAATTCGCACAATTCCACAATTACGCGCGGACTCGTCCCTTCATTGGTTGATACGTTGACGTGGCGCGCGCGTTAATCCCGTGCGCGGTCTCCTTTGAAGTCCGCCTTACAGTCATTAGTATAAATTCAAATCTGCGATGATACCTCCACCTTCTGCTAGCTACATTGTCGTGTCTACTCGCCGAGACCCTGTTAAGTTAATTGACAGCCTTTTCTCGGTTCTCTAACCATCTATCACAAAAAACTGCCTGATGAGAAAATAGAACCTCCTCTTTTTATCAGATCAAGCAGAAAAAAGCCATTTATGTGATTACGAAAGATCATTAATACCACACTGGTTAAATCAATCAACGATGTTAAACCCTTTAGTATTAAGGGATAAAAACAAGTCACGGGTTTTCTTTATGCCTCGGTTGTATGCATAATACACGTATAACTTTATTACGGGATGCAGAATAGAACGAAAGGCAGAAAGAGTGGCCCTTCTTTTATATAAAACTCTAATTTATTTTCGCCACGTTCGGTGAAGTATTTTAGTGTTGGGTCGTTCAAGTAATGCAAGAGCGTTGATTAGTGTGACTGAATATTAAACACACGGTTTTGTGCTATTTTGTCGTTTGACTCCCTCGCTTTTTAAAGGACCATAAAACGCCCTCAAGCAAGGCCGAGCGTTTAATCATTTTTGCGGCACCGTTCCTTCTGGCAAAAAGGGAAATGCTCCTCTTCGTTTCTCTGTCTCTCTCTTGCTTTTCTCCATCTCTCTCTTATTTCGCTTTGGGCAGAATTAATGGCTTACAAAAACACATGCCCGAGGATTCGTGTAATATTTACTATGGCGATGATTTCATCACATTTGGTGAAGGATAGAAGTGTATTTTGTCGCCTACCCTACCACTTGGCGCGCGAGGCACTGGCCGCTTTTCCACCCTCGAAAAAAACTGAAAACATGTGTGTCGTCTGCATAATGTAACGTCTAGCTCTAGGCAAAACGAAGAAAAAAAAATCAGTGAAAAACCTCAAGACAAACCGAAATGTAAGGTTGGTTGTAAAAGTGAAATAGATTTGTTATTCATTCGTCTAACATATATGTCATTTACTGTCTAAAATCTAACAACTTTCACATAGTGGACAGAATGTTGCTTTTTTATCATTCCATGGGAATATATTTCCTACATATTTTTTTATAGTTTTTTTTAGTTTTGGAGAAGGAAGTTATAATCATGCTTAGTGCCATCATCATATTCATAATAACAGTCATAATAACAACGGCACCAATGATAATAATAATGATGATGATGATGATGATGATGATGATAATAATAATAATAATAATTAAATAACAGTAATAATAATGTTTATTATTATCAATTTTATTATTATTATTATTATTATTATTATTATTATGACTATTATTATTATTATTATTATTATTATTATTATTATTATTATTATTATTATTATTATTATCATCATCATCATCATCATCATCATCATCATTATTATTAATAGTAGTAGTAGTGGTGGTGGTAATAAATAAAAAAAACTATTAGTAGTATTTGTACACACTTAAACAAATAGGTTTATGTTTGCACCTTTTATCACACTGGGAGTACCTATACGGATGCAACCTTGCACCTTTCAGAGTAATGTCACGTTGAAACCACGTGAAAAGATACTCTTTTAAGGTCTGAAATGTGCAAATTTGCACCCGTTAAAGAGTTCAAAGTGTGACATTGGTCTAAATCCTTAAAAGTGCAAAGTTAAACCTATTTTTCTTAGTGTGGATAATAGTAGTAGTAGTAGTAGTAGTCGTCGTCGTCGTAGTAGTAGTGGTAGTACTGGTAATAGTAGTAGTAGTAGTAGTAGTAGTAGTAGTAGTAGTAGTGGTGGTGGTGGTGGTTGTTGCTTGTGATGGTTGTGGTGATGGTGATGGTAGTAGTGGTGGTGTAGTTGCGGTGACAAAGTACGTAGTCTCATATTGGTGGTGGTCACCATTTAAGTCGAAGTAACAATGATTTTTTACTATTCTCGGCGAGCAGGTTGACATCAAGCTCGTCGTGAAACGTTTGGAGGTTTCTCACGATTCACATATAAAATGTTACAACACAACTTTCAAACTCTAATCCTATTGCAGCAACTGCTACTGTTTAATATTTTGGGCAAAATATTTTTAAATTGCCGATCACCTTTAAGTTCAAAGATGGCAGTTTTAATTCCCATTTTACACAAGAAATCTCCTAAAAGTTATCTGCATTCTTCATCTCATTTAAAGAGAGCAAAGGAGCTACATTGTAGAAATACCGGGTTACCAGTGTAGTAAATATCTTAAATATTCAGTCACCGCATTTACACTTACTGTAACATGTGTTATTACTATATTCATATAACTTCCTTTAAAAAATGCTATGAATTTACACAACTTTTAAAGTATTAATTCATTGTTCTTTTGTTTTGAAATTCAAGAGGTAATATTTCTATTAAAATGCACCTTTCTGCTCAGGTTCATTTCTCTAATGAACGCACTGGATTTCGTGCAAAACACGAAGTCATCACAATCTTCCAAGCGTAGGCAATGTTTGGCAATTAACCTTTATGATTTTCAAGACGGAAAATGTACATATCTATATATTTTTACCAAAAGAACATACTATCCCAGCCAGAGCAAAACGATGCTAATTTGTATTTTTAATATAATTGTCAGTATTATTATTGCCATCATGATTTCAATAGTTGTAAATAGTTCAGTCCAGATTCAAAGATTCGGATGGGCAAATGAAGGGAAGAGAGATGGGAGGCTTCGTCTCTTTTGTTGCGCAAAATGTGAATTATTAGCAATTGCACACATGTTTCACAATTTAGAAATCTGGGCCAAAACAATTATGCTATTTACATGGTAATCTGGTACCGAATCAGAAACGGACAGTTAGGGTCTTGTATTTGCACCGGCGGCGACCGGAAGTCGTTGTATACGAGATGGTTGGGAATATTTGGCTGCGTATGATGGGAGTGAAGCAAAATATTATGAAATCGAATAGCACCGATCAACAGAAATGCCACGCTGTAATTTATTATTTTAATCAGACTTCTATAAACTTCAGCTGGAACGGTTGAATGCACATTCTACACATGAACTAAACAGTGATTAATAATAAAAAGAGTAGTAAAATGCCTGCTGAGGTGAATGTCGAAGCGAAACGGAAAATGTAAGAAATCGGAAAAAGCTAAAGTTAATGAATATCGCCTTCGATAAGACCAACTTTGGTGTAAATGGCCCATAATTTTGTTTAATAATAGTGTAGGGATTAATCCTCCTACGATAAGAGTGATTAGGATAATTGCATGACAGAATAAAAATACATTTATCACAAACAATGGATGGTTGAGGTTGTAATCGTATAAAGCTTTGGCAGATGTGAGTGTATGTGTCTATGGGTGTGTGCTTGCTTGCGTTCATCGTGAAAATGCGAAGCGTGAATATCGAAGTATAGGTTTTCAGCATTTAGAAATACGATAGAATATACAATGATAGTAACGAAGAAGTCGAGGAAATTTGAAATATAGGTAAGGCATGAATGACTGAATGACAACAGAATTATGATGGATTAGTACATCTTTAATCATCCTTTTCATTGTACAAGAAAGTTGGCAAGGGAAGAGTTTCAAACATACTGTAACTGAGAAAGCAAATACATTTGAAATATCGAAAAATATCTTTATGAGGAATCATCATCATACGATTTGCACCAACCCAGTTAATAATCATATTTCTCTAGAAATCAACAAATTGTAGTTTGGCAGTTTGTGAACGTGTATAATGTAATTGGTCACATGCCATTGGAAGGATAACTGTTAACGTCATTTGTAAAATATAGCTCAAAGCCGCGCAAATATTTTGGCTGACACCACTCATGAACAATGTTTACGATATAGTTATGATCTTGTAAAAGGAAAGAAAAGTTGTAAGAACCATTGAAGGATGATAGATTTGTGAGAAAACAAGTACGATACATTTACAAACGATGTGATAGGAACAAAACTACACTGGACGACTAAAATCTCTGCCAGCGTTTAAACGAAGAGAATTATATTTGTAGGCAATTTCGATCCTAATCCAGATGATATGCCTCTTTTGAATTTGTTTCTTTAAAAAACTCGGAAAATTCACCTTTTAAAAGATGTGATTGTAAGAGTGCATTTCGAATGTATAACTAGTAAATTGAACATTTATAGGGTAAATTTCACCCTACATGGAGTGTCTACACGTCTCATTCGGAACTCGTTGAGTGACCTTTGGAATTATTCCACCCATAAATGTTAAAGGCAGGGGATCTCTTTTGCATGCCTACAAATTAACATTGTGTAAATACTAAGGCATTTAGATGAAAATGCCATCTGGGAACCATTAGCAAAATATAGGAGCAAGAATTTTAGTGGAATTATAGTGACCGTTAGACTCTGATTTGATTTTTTTCTTGCGAGAAACAAATTCCTGCCATAGAACGTACACTAAACGGCTATTGTTTCTCTTTCGCATTTTTCAAATTCTAGGTAATAACTGCCCCCCCCCCCACCCCTCCCAGATTTCACAGACATGCCCTTTATCAATAACCCAAGGGCATGGGTTTCTTTTCCTGGTCTGCGAAGATGTTTGCAAATGAGATCCACTGCCTTTAAACTTACTCAAATTTACAAAGTTTAATCATCTGACATTCACTCCTGTAGATTCCAATCCTCTTCTATTCTAAAAGTTCTATTTAAGATCACTTAAAACTAAAGTGTCTGTTGAAAAATAGACAGTAAAAATAACCTATTGACGAACAGATTTTTGAAAAAAAAGTACTGGTATCCATTTCAGTGTAAATGAAGTAACAAGAGCAAATTGGTTAACAACAGAAATATCATTAACATTAATATATCATTCAATTTTAACGGATGAAATTAAAATTTTGATAAAACGCTTCAAAACAATATGTATAAAGTAATAAAAGTTATAATTTCCGCACTTTAAACCATCAATTATGATTATAATCTTTTGTCCATTCATCTATCTTTCAATCTATCTATACGCATCTATCAATCAATCAATACAATACAATACAATACTTAATATTTATATAGCGCTTCAGCACATTACTTGATCTAAGCGCTTAACAATATTTGAAATGTTACATAAGATACAAAATCAAAACAAGTCAGTTTGGGAAAAGATAGGACTTAAGTGAGGATTTAAACGTCTTAGTGTTGTGGGACGAGCGATCAATCAATTTATCTATCTATCTATCTATCTATCTATCTATCTATCTATCTATCTATCTATCTACCCATCTATCTATCTATCTATCTATCTATCTATCTATCTATCTATCTATCTATCTCTCTCTCTCTCTATCCATTGCACGTATACATGGTACGTTATTGTGCGCTTTATTGAAAGAAATGTGGTAATATCTATAGACAATTGCCATTATCAGAACATCTTTGATACTTCGTTGGGTGTTTTTTCACCAAAAAAAAAAAATCAAAAGTTTTCGTAGAATTGTTTATGAAATCAATTTTTTACTTAAATTCACACCACACCTACTCCATATAGTTAATAACTATATCTTGTACAGAGACAAACTGATTTAGAAATAAAATTGTTTAGCAATATATAAGTACATTGTACTTTTTGCTCTACTTTAAATACAATCTACATACATGACATAATTACATGAATAAATATTTTTTACAGCGTTTAGGAAATGATAATTCACTTCATATTTCCGTGACTTTCTAATTAGAAAAATATGAAAACTATTTAATTTCGCAATGTTACGTTATAAACAATACCTCCGATTTAGTTGTAAATGAAAACTATTATAACACTTTCAGCACCAGAACTATATCTGGAAATACCGTGAAATTTGCATGTAAATGACAAAAACACAAATGTGTAGTTTTTCGAGAATATTTAGAAAAGGGTCATGTATGAGACGGTTTTTATATTAAAGGTATTGGTTAACATTTACCACAGTTAAACAAAATCTAAGCTACATGAATACCCATGCTACCATTGTCTTTGATAAGGTCTAAAAGTGACGCCCTGAAAAAAATTGTATTTCAAACTGATTATTTAGTGCTTTAAAAAAGTAAAAATCGTAAGTTGATCGGATTCACCTGCCCATTTTCTCCCATAGACTTAATGTGTGTACACCTACGCTATTTAAACTCACCCCGAGTTTTAATTGTTTATTCATGCATAACTTGCCATAGGCAGTGTAACTTTCCAAACTTTTTTTTTATTCTAGGATGTTTATTTGTCCTTATGAACACTACTATGTAGTTCAGATATCACAATTTGACAATTTTTTTAAATTGAAGCTCCACAATGTTAGCCTATTACTTTAAAAATGGAGTGTACCGTATACTTGTGCAGCCTTTTTACAATACCACGCTTTTATAATATATACTAGTATCCCAAAACCTTCCAGACTGAATGTGATGAACAGCAGTTACGCGTAATTATTACATAAACAATTACTCAAGAAACTAATTCATTATCTCACAGTATTGTTCAGAAATAATTAATTAGTGCCAAAATTATACATTCTTGCTAAACAAAACCACAGAAAAGGGACATCTAACAGAACCTATGTGGTATTAAGAGCATTTGACAAAACATATGTTTCATTTTACGTTTTGTTAGGAAGTTAAATATGATGTAGGTCAACATATCTTACCATATTATAAATGATTGCAATTTGAAACAATCGGTTTGTAGTATTTCTTCTCAAAATTGTTGATATAAACACTTACTTATCAGTATAACCATTCTGATGAGACTAATTTTTTTGTTCTTCTTTCAATTAAAATATCATCACATTCATTTCTTGTCAACTTAGATAACATATACGCCGATTTTTAAATATGGTAAAAGTTCAACCTCTAAACAAAGCAGATACCTCTTGATTTTCAAGCTGTCATAGGCATGATAGGCTGATAGGAGGTTCAACGTAACACAATAACGTCGTATAATGCTCAATTATCATGGCAGATCATGGTTACTTTCATAAGTATATCTTAATTGAAGTAACGAAATGTGATTCTTTTAATCAATCTTTCACCATATTTACAACTGGTATGTCGTCATTAAAACAATATTGCAAAATTAAAAGTATTTCACTAGAGTAATTATCAAAATGTTTAGGTCAAAACAAATTCCTGTTCGTTTTCTATCGAACTATTTATAATTATTGTGGTTTTTGTTTGACAGTATATGCCCTGGTAATGCACTTTGTTGTTATCAGAAAACTACAAGAAAAGTAAAATATTTTGATTAAAGAAATATTTAAAACGTGTGTTGTTGCACCCAACGAGAGCATTATTTATATAGCTATTGTATTAATGGCCACACTCATTCTAAATCTTGCAATAATACCTTATACCCAACCACTGGTCTGGATATTTCAACCATTATTACCCCACGATTTATACAGTGTAACGTGTAACGTGTTTGTGTTTTTATCTTAAGCATTTAATACATGTATTTACTTATATTCATCTTATCATATCAGAATGGTAATAAATTATCAACCAATCAATCAATATAAAGGCAGAGAGGAAGCATTTTCTTACAAAATAATAGTATTATATAAGTACCTGTACAGAAAGCTTATTTGACCCCTTCGCTGACGGCACAAGTGTAATTCTAGAGTAAAGTTTAAGAAAATTTAACTTTCTATGACCACAAAATGAGAGTGTTTTCGATAATAAATAATACAATGCTCAGAAAATATATATTAGTTTTATACATGGAAAAGGGTGGGAATGGGAATGCAAATAGGTAAAATACTTGTACAAATACAAGCAAACCAAAGTTAAATCGATGAAGCTGCATGCAGTCACTTAAAGTTGTTTAATTCCATCCCGATACTCTATACAGGGCAGGTGGTGGTGAAATGAAGTTTCCCTTATCCGAGGGAGAAAAAACACCGTCTTATCTGTGTCAAAATGAGGCGTGCACACCAAAACAACCTATTATTCCCAACACAATCAATGTTTTTATAGTACATTTTTTTCATCTAACTCCAGTCAAGCACCTACATCCGTTTTATTATCATTTCATTAAACACGACTATAAGATCGGCGTAAGGTCGACCAATAAAAGCAACGGGACACCATTGTGCGACCAATCCATATCGACACATCGTCTTTTCAAATTCGACACACATATAGAAAAAGAGTCGATGGGGTTCTATACGTGGGACTAAAGGGTGACCCGAAACAGCTGAAAATCTACCCCTTGGAGTAGAAGCACGCTAGATTAGGCACGGTGGCCACTGACCTTTATTTCATATTGAAAACCTTGGCCTAAATTCCATAAAGTTGAGCTAGTCAAGCGGACTAAACTGCTTTGAAGAAACGACGGCAGAGTAAGACTTTGCCCACCGGGCCTGGCCGGCCGAGGCGGTACACCATACACGCTTTGGAGGGCAGCGACCCGGTTTCTACCACCAGAATGCTGGGAAGATGCTTTCTAAGTCCATTCCATCTTTATTTATTAATTTTACAATTACACGAGGGCCGACCAAAGAAGAAAAAAGAAGAAGAAAGACGAAAGTCAAATTAAGTGGGGCAGAAGCCATCGGATAGACTTAGCTTGGTGATATTTGGGTATTAATAATTTTAGGTCGATTGAGATTTTTAGATCATTAAAGCCTTCGATGATGTGAATAATTTTGGAGACATATGGGAATGCATCTGATGATCCGACAGTTTCCAAAATCTGTATTGATAGTTACGATCTTGTCCTGAAGACAAAGTTTGAGATGAAGTAAGTGGGTTTATTTCCGGATCAGTTCGTCTTGATCTTCTCGTATCATTTTGAGATTGTGCAATAATCTGGTTCCTAGAATTAAAGACACCATATGTCAAGTTATAGAGGTAACTGGAAACAAAAACTTTCACATATCTCTGCAGATGTTTTAAATTTTGATGAGCTGTTATTTAAATATATGTGGACATTTATTCCATGCATTGATACCTAATATTACACCAGGAAATGAAAAGATTGATTTGTATTAATAAAAAGGAAATTACTTACTTTTTGAAATAAAGATTATGATGCTCATGGGAATAAGTCCATTTAAGGCAATATGATTTTTAAGAGTAAGAAACAACTAAGAGTAGTTTACTGTATTTATTTGTTGTTCATATGCGTCAAAAATCCTTCTAAATAAATATCAATACAAGAACGCCCACACAGTATTTATTATTCATGTATTACTTTGTAATAAACGTATTTTCTATTCGATCTAACGGTTTCTTTGGCTAAAACGAATGTTTTCTTTCAACAAATTATGTCAACAATATCATAACCATCTAATTAATACACTGGGCAAACAATTTTTTTGGCTATATACAATGTTAATGAATTATCATGTACAACAATATTCTAAAAATAATATGCGAACTTTATCATAAGTATTATTGTCCGAAATTACAAATTTGTTATATAAATTTTATGACTACACTATGTAAACAACACAAGGTATACTTTATTATCTAATAGTTATATAATATTCAATGTCATAAGAATAATTTTTAAATACTATTTTAAGTAAACAAACAAAGCTTAAATCAAATAAGTTAACAATATTGTAACATGTCAGCAGAAATGGTTTTAAGCAATGTCCTAAATGGAGGATTTTATTGGTCATTATGCATCTAAATATATATTTTTTAAAAAATAAGAATTTTTATAGGAATTTTAGGAATTTCCTTTCCCAGAACACATTTTATCTGTTGAGTGTTGTGATTTTTTTTTTTACCACACATAACTAACAACAGTCGTTTGTGGTGTAATATATGATATATAACGCATAATATATTTCATCTCTGGACGATAGCTGTCATTTGCGAATGTTTTAGTATGAAAAAAATGTTGGAATACTATACTCAGATGATATTTGGCTGTCTGTTTATGTACTTATATATGATATGAATTACGTGGTATTTATAAGAAAAATAAATACCTTTATTAGTCAAAAATTCACGCATTTACGCATTTTACGGTGGAAGAACACTAAATGTCATATACTGTCCAGTATGAAGTATGTATTTTGTCAAAAAAGTGTTTATCAGATTTATCATATTTTACATGTTAGTGACATTTTTAGTGGTCACTGTGAAAGCAGATTTCCAGGGCCCTATTCAAAAAAGATAAATATCTCTGTTTAAATATAAAAACCCCAATTAGCGTATTCGTACCATTACTTTTACCATAGGAAATATGACGAAAATGACTATAATTTTCCTCTGGTAAATGTTTCTTGCAATAAAACTCAGATGATGGTTTTTATATTTAGTGTTCATGAGGGTAATTACACTTTGTTCTGTAGTTGCTCATAAAACATGGAAAAATTTAGTGATTGGTATAATAAGTTTGTACTGTTAAAGAAACAATTTAACAATAACCACAGTTTTAAAAATGGGAACTTCATAATCATCCATGCTTAAACTATCTTTGATAAGGTCGAAAAATGAAGCCCTGAAAAATTATCCTTCAAAATAATTATTTAGTGCTTGAAAAACAGGGAAACTCTACGAGTACTCAGGTTGACCGAATTCATCCTGCCCATTTCCATTCATAGACTACTGTGTGTAGATCTAGGCTATTTATACTCCACCGCACTGGTAATTCCAAAGGTGAAGTTTATTCATGCATATCTTGCCAGTGGCAGCATAACCTTCCACAGTTTTGTATTCTAGAAGGTTTATTTGTCCCCTGTGTCTAGGTATCACAGTTTGACAAATTGTTGAATTGAAGATCCACAATGATAACTTTTGTCTTTAAGTTTATATTTGACTTTTTTCAATCTTTTTTTTTCTGGTTGTTGTACAAAAAGTATAGCCTCTGAAATAATTATTAAACTGAAAATAGATGTTAGATGATTACGCATGCTAATGTGCTGTCATAATTAGCACTAAAAGGGAATACAACTGGATTTGGTCCATTTGTGCATTTAAAACGGCCTTGTATTTTTAATGCATTTCTCTTGCAAAAGTATGATAAAATACCAGCATATTGCCAACCACCAAATACTGTAAGTACAAAATGTTTACATAAAGTTACTCCTGCGAAAGCACCCAATATACTCAATGGAATACCCACCTTCCGCCGATGGTTTTTCTCAATAACAAAGTCTAACGAGAAGCTGTTACAATCTGCGTGGTGTAATTCAAAACTTGCGCACCATTGTCTCAATAAAAAGCCTACCATACAAGCCGTCTGCCCCGCGCTCTCGCCCAACAATGGACAACAATGGCGCACAACTGGCATCGAGAGCCAGTCTGAAACTGTAGATTGCCCGTGAATTGGGGTGTTCGGAAGCATTGGTGGCCGTAA
>JZLH01S0618207.1:6073-30452 GCA_001188425.1 Eucidaris tribuloides
GAATTGAAATTGAATAACTTGAAATAACTTGAATAACGAAATCTATGTGTGCATGAAGTATGACAATGGAAACATTTCTCAGTGGTGGATCAAAGGGGGGGGGGGGTTAGGGGTTTAACCCCATACTCGGGCGGTCAAGTAAAAATGTGATGTGCATAGAAAAACGCCATCATGTTTAAAAGAGCATTGGAAAGCACTACAAAATCATTAAACTGAGCATAAAACTACTTTTAAACGTGCACAATTGTCAATTTCGCAAAATTCTGTATTGCAACTCCTTTCCTTAGCAAAAAGCTAGATCCGCCCCTGCATTTCTATGACAGAAACATAAAGACAGTTTGCATAGAGTAAACCTTTTACTTTTCTCTAATAAAAAGGTGAATTTACCATAAAAAATCAATATAATATGCCACTTTTTAAGCTTTCGTAGGCCTACACATAAATCAAATAAACACGACGTCGCCATGTATAATTTCCCACGTTTGAAATACTCAAATTTAATGATCCAAAATGTCAGTGTTCATATACAAGTATAGGCATATAAATACCAAAATATGCTTCTGCTGTAATTGCAATTGAAAATAATATATTATACAAAAATAATTTAGAATACAATTCAAATAAATCAAATAAAAAGGACTTTCATGTGGAATTTATTATTTCAGATATTGATTCAGATCAAGAGCAATTCTTTATTTGATGTATTATTGATGTAACATAATCTCTTATGAAATAAAGACTTATTTTAAAAATGAAATAATGACTGTTACCCGTTAGTGTTGGACGAACATTAGACTTCTTTCAAAGTTAATGACATTCAGTGACGTTATTTGTTTCTTTAATGCGATTGCTTAAAAGTTAATAAACCTTGATTGCCATGTTTTATTACAAATGGAACCAATGACAAGAATTATCTCAAGGATTGACCCGCTATAACCCTTTTCCACCGACTTTTGGAATTCTAACACAATTCTAGCACAATAATATACGTTGACAAATTATTCCAAAGAAATATACAATTATATACAAATATACAATGGCTTCAGAGAAATATACAATTTCAAACTACTGCAAAATTGCTGAAAGAGGCGTTCAGTGGCTAACAGGAGGACGTTAAATTGGTACTCACTACTCAGACTCTGGTAGAAGGACAGTAATATGTAAACTTTTTTTAAACTATTAACGGCCTTCTGCCAGACATGACTATGACATATTTTGACGGTGTGAATGAAAAACAACATTGTGAAGATAGCAAACAGGAATGAATGAAACAATAAAAAAGTTTCCACACATATTTATTTTTCCACATTATGGAGATGAAAGTCATAACACGACACTTTCAAATAAAAGTAAACAGGGATTTTTTTTTACATATCTGTTTATGAGAAGATTAACAAAAATCGTCGACTAACATATTATTATATCTTAAGTCATTATTTAAAGCAATATACGTGTATATCAAAACAGGCTTTCATTATTCAGTCCTTAATAAATATCATATCTGTTTTAATCACTGGTAACGATGAGATAGAAGGGGGGGGGGATAAATTACATAACTTAATATAACATGTATATATAATTATCACAATCGTAAAGTCGATTTGAAGATTAAACGTCTGTGCGTCTGCGAAAATTCAACCACGTCGCAACCACTGGTAACACAAAAACACTTCAGATACTCCAAAAAGGGCGCTGAGAAATAGTTTCAAAGGTGGGTTACCGTTATAGTAGACGCGAGCTTTATCAAAGACTTCAAATCGAGCTTGGTAACGCTTATTTTTAAGATCATTAACATCCTCTCCTGCAAACTGAATTTAAAAGTCTTGCACTACAGTCTTAGAAATACAACTTGAATATACAACTACAAAAGCCCAAGACAAATTTCTGTAAAAACAGCACGATTTACCTCGCACCCCAAACTATTCAATAATCTCCCATAGTATGGCAGAACACAAACAAGATTCTCACATTTTCTAAAAGATCTCGGTCCTTCTTTTGTTCCTGAATTTTAATTCTTTACCATAGTTGTGATTGATCTCTTCGAATTAACGTAATAACACGTTGTCACTTTTCTCTTTTATTGCATTTATGTTTATGAACGGAGTAATATGTTATTATCAAGTTAACCTTATTATTAAGTTAATGTTATCAAGTTGATGATATTTCCGTTGATTTTCATCGTAATATTGCTTTTCGTTAGTTCATTTATTATTTTTGTAATTTATTTATATTTTGGTTGTTTTTTTAATTTAAATTTGTAATTTTATCTTGCAATTTTGTTGTAAGTTAATTTGTTTTGGCTTTGTTCATATTTATGGACTTGATGAAGAATAGCCTAACGGCTGATGGCAAGAACGATATCCGTGTTTAAATAAAACAAACAAACAATCGAACAAACAAACGTTATTTGTTGTAAAACAGTTATATGGATTATTGCGACAAATAGTTTATTCATCGTGTTCATGTTTAAAACAATTCATCTGGGCATTCCTTGCTCCGTCATAAATTTATCCATTTATTTCTTAAACAACATTTACCTCAAGACCCCCCCCCCCCCAAAAAAAAAAAAAAAAAAAAAATTCAGAATGCTTTGTTCAGGACGAATGTATCACCACTGGCGGACTTGACACCAAGTGTATACCATATTTGCCGAGACGGATAAGGAAAAAATGTAAGAATATTTAGGCCTAGTGTGCACCCTTATTTCCATACTCAACACTAGGGCCTAACCCGATTAAAATATGTATCATAATTACTATCACTGTGAGTTAAAAGCAGGGAATCTCATTTGCACCCCTCCCTCAGTACACCAAAAAGGTCGATCACGACCTTAGGCTATTCGTGAAGGACACGTCTGTGAGGTCTGAAGACCAGTATTACCTAGAAAAAAATGACCTCAAAACCGACTGCCACATTAGTTTGTGTTCTCCAGGAATTCTTGTCTCTACAATATAATTCAAATTCAAGTCTAACGGTCACTATAATTCTACTAAAACTGCATTCTTACTCCTATACTTTGCTGGAGGTTCTTAGATGGCATGTTCTTCTATTTCAGTGTATTCACACAAAGTTAATTTTCTAGGCATGTCAAACAGACGGGTTGCCTTTAAACTTTTATTGGTATCGGTTGAAGTATCTTAAAGTGTACCAATACCCTGGATATTTGTTTGCTATGTAGAATAAATTTGTGACATGCCCTTTGCAAAGTATTAGCACTTGTGATTACTCCAATTTTTTTATAGGGGTTTGAATATAAATTTCAAATAGTAGGTTAAAACAAAAACGACTTGCAATAGACTAGTCAATTAACCGATTCTATCAATCGATCGATCGCACGATCGATAATTTGTCCGCGTACATTTTGATCATTAACACACACACCCAGTGTACCAATCAATATCGATACTGAACTTCGATAGTTAAACAAAACGTACGCGTATAGCCAGAACACGCATGCATAGAAATCGGTGCTTATACGGAGCAGAACTTAAACGCGCGGAGCACAAGTGCCGCAATATTGTACACATTATGATCTGATTAATCAAAATATGGATTACTTCACGGGCAAAGACAACTGAATTGCCGTAATTTGTAGTGTATTCTAGTTGTACACAATTAATTTTTAGGGTATTGGTACACTTTAACCTTTTCCCGGTACTGTGTCGTGGGTCAGTGTTGGGTCTATGGCATGGTGTATATATGGGTCTACATTATATTCAGGGTCAGGCATAGCGAACGGCAGTGATTTTGCCAAAGCGTGGTTTCTTATCCGCCTGGCCAAATCCTAGGTTCCACATTTAACATTTTTCGCGGTCAAGCGCAGCCGCCGAAAAACTCGCTCAGCATGGGGGGGGGGGGGTTAGTGACGACATTTTGTTTAAAACACGGTCATTTTTTTACCCGTCACTGTAAGCATCCCGAAAACATCCTCGCCCCCCCCCCCCCCCCCCCCCCCCCGCTCAGTGGGCGGCGGAGGGGGGGGGTATGAAAAAATTTCTTCTTAAGCCACCCAAAACCACTATTTCACATTTCAACACCCCCTTTTGACGATAAAAAAGGGGGGGGGGTGATATCGTGAAAAAGGGTATTACGGTGAAAGGGGGGGGGTGTTTTGGGGTTTTAACATCCCCCCCCCTGCGTACGCGATGGGGGTCAGGATCCACGAAATTCGGTGGAGGCGACTCCGTATCTTCATTTCCGTCATCCGTACTCTGGGAACCCCGTCGTCATCCGAATCGTCGCTGCAGAAAGCTACTTGATTCGGATTCGCCTGAGAGCAATCTTCATCATACCACCAGCCCGCTCCCTTCTTCAAAGCGCAGTTGGCGTCGCTACCGTCGTTGTCATCATCCCACGTGCTGAATTTGCTCCTGCTGAAAGATGAAAAGCTGTCTCCGTTCTTCTCACCATGGTAGTTCCAGAAGTAACCCAGAAACCTGAATGAAAATGATAATGATGATGATGATGATGGTGATGGTCATGGTGATGGTCATGATGGGGTTGAGTGATGAAAATGAAGATGATGATGATGATGATACTGCTACTATTACTACTCCTATTCCTACTACTATTACTACTACTACTACTACTACTACTACTACTACTACTACTACTACTACCAACAATACTACCAATAACAATGATAATAACAATAACAGTGATGATGATGATGATGATGATGATAATAATAATAATAATAATATCGATAATATTGGTAATATTGATAATATTAATAATAATGATAATAATAACAAATAACCTAAACATTATGAAACAATATCAGTAATGTAGTAGTCAAAGAAAAAAATAATTGTATTATAATTCTGTTGACCCCTTTTGACTGGAAGGGATGGGGGGGGGGGTGGGGGATCAAATTGACCCACCCCTCGTCGAATTTCGCGACCATTCCGCCACGCGAATGTTTTCGAGACATAGTAAGCATGCTGTACCTTCAGCCAAAATCTGGATGAGAAATAATCATTCTGTTAAAAAAAAATAAATCAAATTTCAGGGACATTGCATTTATGTCAATGCAAATGACAGACAAAAATAAATCTTTTATATGAAATGATACTTTTGTTACTTTCTTTTGTCAAAATAGGGCAATATTATCTTACCTATTATTGTAACCTCCCACGCGGAAGTTGTACGTAGCAGAGTAAGACGAATTGTCACATTGGATAGCATCTATTCTGAGTTGGACTTCTGTCCGAGCAAACTGCAGAAGTTTATTGATTCCCAGCCAGTACTCGCAGAAATGGTGACCAAACCCGCTTCTATACTCCGACAGAGTTTTGTTGAAATCTAGTACGCCATTATATCGTTTCTGAACAGAGAGAGAAAGACAGGGAAAGCGACATGCAGATGAAAAAGGAACTGGATGTGAGTGGATGTGAAAAAAAATCCCTTATTAGTCCAGTCAATATAACGTATATAAGGGGGTAACCCACCACTAATTGCAAAAGAATTGTTTTAACCGCCATGACTATCAGTAAGGTCTCCTAATCACCATACTAAAAATCCCCCCAAATCCAAGCATGGGAAAGTGGTCTAATTCGCATAATATGCAAATTAGCTTTCACAGTACAAGAAAATTAATACTTCACAAAAGTTTGCAGCATTAAAATAGTTTTTGGGTCAAAACACATCTTTTTTTAATCATCGAAGAACACAGATTAGACACATTAATAAGAAACTATTGAAGTTTAATTAGATAATATGCAAATTAGTTTTAATCTTAAGGTAAAATTATATTTTTAATTTACTTTGCATGTAGCCACGGATTAAAACAAGAAATGTGTTTAAGTCATGTTCACAATGTCAACGAATCAATGGTACATTACATTGATATTCATTGCAATATTCCATATTCTTATAATGTTAATTCTTTTATATTTAATAAATTACAATATTGTGAACGTACATGAATTACAAACTGGAGATTGCTTTGTATGTACATGTATGTATGTATGAAATCATTTTATGTTTTTCGAATAAGTAAATAATACAGTGTACTCAAATATCCTGAAAATATTTTGCGAGATATGCAAGATGTACACAGATAGACACATTAATAAGTAAACTATTGAAGTTTAATTAGCATAATATGCAAATTAGTTTTAATCTTAAGGTAAAATTATATTTTTACATTTACTTTGCATGTAGCCACCGGATTAAAACAAGAAATGTGTTTAAAGTCATGTTCACAATGTCAACGAACTCAATGGATACATTACATTGATATTCATTGCAATATTCCATATTCATTATAATGTTAATTCTTTTATATTTTATATAAATTACAATATTGTGAACGTACATGAATTACAAACTGGAGATTGCTTTGTATGTACATGTATGTATGTATGAAATCATTTTATGTTTTTCGAATAAGTAAATACAGTGTACTCAAATATCCTGAAAATATTTTGCAGAATATGCAAATGAGCTTTCACAATAAGAAAAGATTCACAATTTTATCTCTATTGTCCACCTTAAACCAAATCAAAACAATTTAAATATTCAAGCTTACGTTTATGCTGGAAAAAGACAACTGGGCAAAACAATTTACATAATATGCAAATTAGCTTCCAGTACTGACAGATTGCAAATTCGAAGTCTATGTACAGTATTTTTCATGTGAATGATTACTTGTTTCAAAGAAGAAAATAATCAGTCTCACTGGCATCCAAGATAGTTGTTGTTATCGCTGAAGATCCAGGTCATGTATCTCCACAAGTACCTTTGCAACGAATAAGTGTTGTCGCCACCCGAGAAGAGCAGGAAGACTCAGTAACTTTGTTTAAATACAAACTTTGCAGTCACCCTACAACCTTACTTGATAATGTTGGGATTTCCTACAGAGCCAAACAAGGCGGAATTGGGTGATGCCCTTTGGGAGATCATGAAACAGGATCAGTCAGACCCAAAGACAATGATTTACATTACATATATGCTTGATAGTGGTGCACTTTTAGAATACACTGTGACAAAAGGTCGGTGCGTCAATAGGATATGCAACATGATTGTATGCCACATAATTATGTGACAAATCCATATGGAAATGCAATCATTGTCTTTGATGAGAATGTAGATGGGCCCATCATCAAAGAACTTTCCTCAGTAGATGCACAGGTACATCAATAGGACCCACTTAGAGAAGCTACTTCTATGAAGCACACGAAAACAAAGGTTTATTGATATACTTAGTCTTTTCCTTGAGAGGGCCAGCTGCACAATGATTCATGCCAAAGGAGATGCAGGTGTCCTGATCATCAAAACAGCAATACAATTGGCGCAGGTTGTCAACACTGTTCGATGGCACTGATCTGTTAGTCCACTAGTGCTTTAATGGCGAAGTAGTTGAAAAGAACTTGTTCTTCAAACATGTATGAAACATCATCAGTAATGGTAAGTTACTATCAGTACAGACGAATCTTCCCGCTGCACCAGAGAGCTTAATGAGGATGTTCAAATGTAATTGTAGCAAGAGCAGATGCACCTCCAAGAGAATTTCTGTGGACTGTTTTTTGATGTGTGGGATGTGTAAGGGTGTACATTGTTCTAATTCATTTCGGCTAGAGGAAGATGACAGGGATGATGAGTGATGTTTCTTCCCTGTAAATGTCTCATGGACACCAAATAGATTTCAAACAGCATTGAAATATAATATTCAAAGGCATTATATATTTCTAATCAGCATCGACATACAACGTGAGCTACTCTTTCTTCGTAACCTGCTTTTGTCTTTCCATGGCCGATGTCGCACCTCTATTTAGAGTGCATGGCTAGAAAATACTCATGATTGGTGGTTAATAACCTACTTTACTTGATCACTTGTGATAAATGACCTGGCTGGAATTGTTCCTTACATTGCCAGATAACAGTGAAGTAAGATTAGGTGCCGTCATTTTCTATTACGATTTATTTGTAGTTCTGGTCTTGGGTTCTGGTTCTGCTCAAAGGAGATCCACGGTTTGTATGTTAATATATAATTCAAGACGTGATTTAAAAATCATCGCTTGAGAATGCCTATATTCAATAGTTGGAATCCTCGCTCACTCTCCTCCTACATGTAATGACTTTATCCACAAAATAGTTCCATGCAGCTCTATCTATCCTAGGATCAAGAAGCAAGATTGAAAAGTAAATTTCCCCTCTTCAACAAAGAGAGCACCTGCTGCTTCAACTAGTTACAAAATACACACAATATCACACCCTTTAGACTTGAAGGTGATGCCTCCTCCTTTACACCAGATGAGAAAAACAACCGGCCCTAGTCTCAATACCAAGTCGCGCTCTCAGAGATTCTTCTTCTACTGGCAGGAGCTTAATCCATAGTACATTCCATATTTTGATCAATTTATCAGATACAAGAGTTGGAGAAATTGAAGACACTAATGCTCAGTTCTGGAAAAGACATGAACAGCACTGTAGTTTCGTACTCACGTACTATTACCGTTGTCTGAGTACTCGTACTCGAAGTACCTTTTTTGTACTCGGGCGATAAAATACTCGGAACTCCACATCCAGTGTATTAGAGCATCATACTATACATCTTTTTGTACTAGGAAAGCATTTGAATACAATATCATTTGTAATCATCTGGTATTTTTTAAAGTACGTCATGAAGTATTTGTTCACCATAGTCAGAAAGATAGCATGTTATTGCATTTTTCCCATCTGTCATGTCAGGAAAATGTACCGCATATCAGGAAAATGTATGAAAATCATGTGACAGTATTGACTCTTTTTATGAGAAGCCAATAATATATATAATTAACAACTTACATTGACAAAACTGATGCAAAGATCACTGTTATATTGATAGGTCATCAAGCACTGTTACCCACATGCACAAAATGTGAAATTTAGACGTTATCAAATAACGAAACTAATTTGCATATTATGCAAATATTGACTGAGTGTACCTGCAAAAACATCCATCTTGTTCACTGACCAGGAAATCTGGCTTTAGATTCTGGATTGTTTCCATAGGGTACCTAATTGCAATGGCATAGTGAAAATTTGAATTTTGCGTAATGGCGGCAGTTAATTTGCATACCATGCTAATAAAATCACATGTATTTATCTAGAAATAAGCTTATCGTGTTCCCTGGCTATAAGAGCATGTATTTGCACAGTCAATTTCATTTAATCTGCAAATTTAGGTGCAAAATTTGGTAAAAATCTGAATTTTAATGTACAAAAAAAGCTAATTTGCATATTTTGTAAATTAGATTACTTTCCCATGCTGGGATTTTGGGGGATTTTTAGTATGGTGTTTAGTGGACCTTACTAAATTGAACTGCAGCGAAATCAATTCTTTTGCAATTTGTGGTGGGTACATGGACTATTTTGACTGGACTATATGGAACAAAGTGTGGGCACAGCGTGGACATAGTGTGCAGACAGTGCGAATGTCCCAAATTTACATAGTAACTCTCTTGAGACTATGTGAAATTGGGACATTTTCACATAGTCCCAAAGTCTTTTCCGTACATGCCACAGCAGAATGGAAGGTACAACAGGACAGTCACAGTTGAATGGGAATTTTCCCCATTACCACGCCGTTCCCTTTACAGAGAAACTCAACAATGCTGGACAGTCATGTATTTTCTTTCAGTGCCTTATTTACACCCGAAAGTAACATAATACAAACATGGCTTTGAGATTTCAGTATAGATGTACACATAAAATGGGCATTGGTGGAAAAGAAACTGTTACTGTAATTTACAATTTCATTTGCTTGAAATTGTTTTGCTGTTTATTGTTTTTTTTTTAGACATACAGATCGTTGGTATATGAAAACATATCATACAATTCGTTATTTTATCACCGTTTTTTCCATGTCCTGCCCATCTCCATTTTCCTTCTTTTATTCTTTAATATCTTTGGCTTATGTTTGTCTTCTAATTTCTGTATTTCTTTTCCTGTCTCTCTTTGAGATGTCTTAAAGGTAAATGACATGATTGGGGGTAGTCTTCAACTTGGGTTGAAACTACTCTAGAATCAAGTAAACTATATACAAGGATTCTCCTGTGAAAATCGTGTAGTCAAACGTTGACTCATCCTAAAATAACTAATGTAGATATCCCTCGTGACAGGCAAACCTGCCGTGTGGCTCTCTACGTGTCCTATTTTTATCGTGCCCCGATAAAATTAAAATACTATAATGCTCATGCTTGATTGTCCTTAAAGCTCAAGTTTAGTTTTGTGAATTATTTGTTTATTTGAAAGGTTTATGCCCCAAAGACATAACCCTGCAATAATAGATTCTAAATGTCTTTAGTTTTTTTTTTAAATTAATTAATGAAAAATCTCAGACTCTGCTCTTTCAGATGAGGTATAACTCATATCCTTAACGCCTTATTAACCCTTTGGATGCTATAATGTAAATTATAGCCGAAAATCTCGGGGGTCCCCCCGAGATTTTTCATTAATTAATTAAAAAAACTAAAGACATTCAGAATCTATTATTGCAGGGTTATTACTTTGGGGCATAAACCTTTCAAATAAACAAAAAAATCCCAAAACTAAACTTGGGCTTTAAGTAAACAAATTAGAGACAAATCCTTCTAGCAGGGAGATCCACTTCAGCTAGTGTATAGTTGGTATATGTTTAAACTCATTTGGTTCTTGAGGCATTTTCAAGTGTTTTCATTCATGTCACTAACCTTTAACACACTCTGCTGCAAATAGTGGTTAATTCCACACACTGCAATATCAAAGAAGTAAGACTCATAAGGAGTTTTCTAGAATAATCTACCTGAACTATTATCCAACCTCCTCCATCGGTATCCATGTCGCAGTTCACGTTATATAAAGACTTCGGAAAATTAGTCGGTCTGATCAGGTACACACCACTAACATTGTCGCCTCTTTTGTAATAATTCTCGCAGGACGAATCTGGAACAAACAGACATAAACAAACATATAAATTGTGTGGATTAGACCACACTCTCACAGTCACAATTTTGGATTATGATATGTATCAATCGTGTTGTCTTCATATGTAAAAGCCTAATCCCTACTCTAACCCTCATCTTAATTCCTAATCCAAACTCCAACTTTAGCCCTTATACTACAAGACATCAAAATGAGATATCGAACGCATAAGACGGAAATCGCACACGCCAAAAAATTCGTGTTACGTAAGTCTACCCGCCCGCCGCCTGGGGTGGTGGGGGGGGGGGGGCACTCATGAATAAATGTTGTACCATGCGTGTACGTTGACTTTCACAAATAATCCAGTGCTAGGATTTCATCAAGCTGTCAAGGCGACCCCAAACGTGAATTTTACACAAACAAAAGCACCTCAAGTGTGGATTCATCCCCCCCCAAAAAAAATACCCCAAATAGGTATCTGATATGGGAAACGCGGATCCGCGTTTTGCTTTTAAAAGACTACTCCAAATCCGCGTTTTCGTGTACACACATGGTCACAATGAGTGCCCCCGGGCTCCATCAGAGAATGGTCAGATCTGTTAGCAGGTTAAGAAGTCGCGGTTTTGAATGATGAATTGTAAGTTAAAGTAATTAATTGATTTTGTTGACAATTTCCTGCATTTCGCAATTATCAGAAGCCCTTATAATAGCTTGCGGGTGTTGCCACAAATTGTCGGATAAATATAAACGAACGTCAGAGTGAGAGAAAATTTCAAAAAACGAAATATAGCTGTTGGTAAGTTGGTAAGAGTTGTTTCCGTCATGTAAGATGGAGCTGCGCAAGAACATCACGAATGGAGTATAGAGTTGATATCATGCATAACGACAGCACAAGTACTGGGTAATTCCCGGTCAGTCCACGGATAAGACCCAGGATGAACGCATTTGAAACTGACAAAAGTAACGTATTTAGACCCCTCCCAGGGTAAGGGGCGGGGGGGGGAGGGGGTCACTCTCCACACGCCCGACAACCTAAAAAAATGCACCCTAAATGGCGTATCCTCGTATCCTACATATTAACCATATTGGCAACATTAAGCATGGTCACAAATGCAACAAGAACAACGCAAAGCGTAGCATCCCCTCGCCGGGTACATAGCATACACGTGCATATTAATTTTAATGAAGTGTGAACTCTGCATTTTGGCATACATACTTGAAGATCAAAATCTGTCTTACATTACATAAAGGCACTGTATAACAGTGTTTCCAGTTTAAAAAATCTGAGCTGCATGATTCCCCATGCTACCAGTGTCTCTGACATGGTCTAAAAATGAAGCCCTGAAAACGATCAGTAAGTGCTTTAAAAAAGTAAAAATCATTGAGAGACCATTCCAGCATGATTCCCCCATAGACTGCTGTGTTGCAGAATTTCCTATCGCCCGATAGGAAATTAATATGCCAATTTGTATCTGCACATATTGTACTGGTGACAGCATTACTGTCCAAACTTTTGTGTTCTAAGGTGTTTATTTGTCCATTCAAACACTGTCAGATATGTCAGATGGCAAAGTTCGACAATTTTTTAAACGTGTCTTCCACAGTGTTATATAGCGTCTTTAAGTCATTGAACGGAACTTGTAATTAGCCTATCCTGTCTATTAACTCTTTACACGCTGAATTTATTTTGAGGGGATAATAATGACAATTGTTGTTCTCACATTTTCTTTGAATTTCCTTCCTTTTTGTAGGTAATGACAATTAATCATTTTTCTATAGATCTCACTTAAGCAAACTAGCTATTTTTAGTGTCTATCTGCGCCAAATTTGAAGAAAACATAATTATTATGATTGTTCAATTTAACTTGTACAATGTGCACTAGGAGTATCTAGCTGCTAAGGGTTAAGAGTGAGCTATGACCTTTGACCTTTGACATAAGTGTGCACACCGGTAATCCAAAATAAATTGTTGTATTTTGATACTACACTGTACAGTATGTATGACAAGATCAAGATTTGACAACCATTTCACTGACAAATATGTGTAAAAATATTAAGTGGGGAAAATTACCTTTTCATCAATGAATATAGGTCTTTTCTGGGGTATAAGTAGCTTTATTTTCATTTTCTCAACCTAGAACCCTGTATATTTCACCGTTTTTGAAAAAAAGTCAAATTTCTGCACATTTTTGGCCAAAATTTTTCTCCACCTACTTTGAAATGTTTGTAGTATCCACAAAAATTAGAATATATCCCTTGTTCTTGTTCAAATTCAATATGTCAGAGTAAACTTATGTAAAGTCTTTCAACTGAAACTCTATTTGCTTCAGTTTACTGCAGACTTTACCTACATGTGGAAACCCATAGAAATTGCTCTTTGACAAACGATACCCCCAAAAAGGCCCTTTTCAAAGTGATACATATTTTGGTCCACTATAACATCTGATTGGAAGAAGCTTGAGGGCTGAATTTCCCTTTATTTTTTTGCAGGATTTAATTAGCTACATGTATAAGCTTATTATAATTGTATTTTCCTTTACAAATAAATAAACAGGAGAATTATGCAAAAAACTAACCTTACCCCTTGAAAAGCATGTAAAAATCAGGACATTTCACACACACACACACACACACACACACACACACACACACACACACACACACACACACACACACACACACACACACACACACACACACACACACACACACACACACACACACACACACACACACACACACACACACACACACACACACACACACACACACACACACACACACACACACACACATACACAATATTTGGGGAAAACCCATCAAGCTACACTACAGGCCTGATAATCATATCAATTATGCCCTTTATATTTCCCCAGAAGTGATTAGATTTCTGATCTGGTAGCCTACATACTTTTGTCTAAATAATTCTTTTTAAAATTGATTTTACCCATTTTCAACCCAAATATGAATATGCAATAGACCATTTGGTAATGTACTCAAATTTATGGATGTTTTCTCTTCTGAAACCTAGTGCAAAGTTATTCTTCTCACCTGTTCTTATGAATAAATTTTCAATATTAAAAATGCAAATTGCATACACTAGTTGCTGAAATGTCTGGCAAGCCTTCAGCAAGCTGTCAGGTTGTTAAGAGCAACCTTTGTCAGAATAGTATGCAAAGAATTTGCATTAATATAAACAGTTTATGGTCAAAGCTACGTAATACCCTAGTCTGGCTTCCAGACATCTAGATTAACCTGTTCTCGCATTTCTTGAGCTATGACCTTTCACCTTTGGCCTACACACTCCAAAACTTGGGCTATATTTTGATATCATGTACCTCCATACCAAATCTCATCAAAATCAGTCAAATATTAGTAAAGTTATCGAACGGAAACCAGTTTTCGCATTTAATGAGCTATGACCTTTGACCTTTGAGCTACAACCTCCGAAACCGAACTTGGGCTGTATTTTGATATCATGTACCTCCATACCAAATCTCATGAAAATCCGTCAAGTTATCGAACGGAAACCAGTGTTTCAGACGGACGGACGACGGCGTTTCTATATCCCCTCCCGACTTCCTTCGTCGGGCGAGGGGATAAAAATTGGACTGCTCCGCCGCCGGGCGGCGAATTTTAGCCAATTTCGCCCGGTCACCGAGCGGCAGCCGCCCAGGCACCGCTGGTTTTTAGGGCATCGGTCGCTCGCCGCTGAAGTTTTAGCGCGGAGTTAAAATTCTAGCGGAGCCTGCTCGATTTTACTCGCCGCCCAAAACACGCCAGGTGCTCGGGTGGGCGCCGCCCGTGTACCGACCTAATCGAGCGGTCGCCGTCGAACGATTTAGGTCAAAAGTCGAAGCCGCTAAATCAAAGGCTGCTGAGCGGTGGCCACCTGGTCGCCACCCTGTTGCCGAGCGGTTGCCGCTTGGAGATCGGTCGGTCACTGGGCGGGTGAATTCAAAATTCGTCGGCATCCGGATGGTGCCTGCTCAGCGCATGCCCGGATATCGCTAAGGCTATGGTCACAAATAAAACAGCGACCGACCGATTAGCCTGCTATAAAGCCCTAGTGACGCTCCCTGTCGATTTCCTGTCGGTCACCGATCGATTTAAGTCAAAACTTGGTCATGACCGCCTTGCCCTTCCCCTTGCCTTTTTCAGACGTTCCAACTTCTTCTTCCCCCTAAGTACTCTCGGTTTTTCCTGTTCACTTTTGGCATATTGCTGAAATAACAGCTACAGGAATAAATACAGCCTACTTGAAATTTACGTTTGAAATATGGCTGTTTGTCTCATTGTGAAATGCGCAAAGCGCCGCTTTAAATAACAAGCGGTGGCCGGATAGACGCCGGGTTTATCGAGCAGCCGCCATCCAGACGCTAACCGATTTTAAACTCACCGCCCAGTGACCGACCGATTGCCCAACAACGACTGGGTGGCGACCAGGCGGCGACCGCTCGGCAGCCTTTTATTAAGCAGTTTCGAAAAGTAGATTATTCGGCGTGAATAATCGGTCATCGATTGATATGCGCCGTTAAAACCGACAACAACAACAACAACAAGTAACATATTTAACATAAATCGTTCGACGGTGATTGCTTGATTAGGTCGATGCCCAGGCGGCGAGCGCCCGGTGACCACCCGGTGACCGCCCGGACACCAGGCGTGTTTTGGGCGGTGATTAAAATCGAGCAGGCGCCACCAGAATTTTAACTGCGCGCTAAAACTTCAGCGACGACCGACCGATGCCCCCAAAACCAGCAGTGCCTGGGCGGCTACCGCTCGGTAACCGGGCGAAATTGGCTAAAAACTCGCCGCCCGGTCGCCGAGCAGGCCAATTCTTTTATTTGTGACCATAGCCATAATAGCGTAACACATGCTACCGTAATGCTACGGTTACAAATGAAAGCGGCGACCGCCCGATTTATAGCCTGCTCGGGCGCCGATAGAATTTAGGCATCGCCGCGCCCAACTATTTTTTTGCTGTGGTCACAAATACAAATATTGGCCTGCTCGGTGGCCGGGCGGCGAATTTTAGCCAATTTCACCCGGTCACCGAGTGGTAGCCGCCCAGGCACCGCTGGTTTTTAGGGCATCGGTCGGTCGCCGCTGAAGTTTTAGCGCGCAGTTAAAATTCTGGCGTCGCCTGCTCGATTTCACTCTCCGCCCAAAACATGCCCGGTGCCCAAGCAGGCGCCGCCAGGGAACCGACCTAATCGAGCGGTCGCCATCGAACGATTTAGGTCAAAAAGCGAAGCCGCTAAATTAAAGGCTGCCGAGCGGTCGACACCCGGTCGCCACCCTGTCGCCGAACAATTGCTGCTGAGAGATCGGTTAGTCGCTGGGCAAGTGAATTCATAATTGGTCAGTATCCTGATGGTGCCTACTCGGTGCATGCTCGGATATCGCTAAGGCACTCCTCAGCGCGTTCCACAATAGACAACAGCTAGATTTTTGTTTTCAAAAAAGGCCACATGCATTTTATAGACGAATCCGACGGCCCATTTGTGTATTTGGCCCTCTATCGGCGGCGCCATGACTGCCATGGCCCCGCGGGGTAATCAGCTAATACCTATACGCACACTGTGTGGCAAGTTTGTATGTCAATAATAATTCCAGAAACTAACATTCAATTTGGGTAGATGACATACGTTAGTGACACAAAACAGTGATCAAGGTAAGTAAATTTACCCTTTTATTAATTTTGGGAGGCTAGTTTCGATAAATTCAGTACCCCAAAACGCGAAGAAAGTGCTAAGCTGATGCTACGCCTACGCGAGAGAGTGCCATGGCACGGGTACGTGGTAGGCTAGCCGCTAGGTCTACATGGGACCACAGTCTACGCTAAGATTATAAATCAACAATAAAATGCCGCAAGGTTTCATGCAAAGTTAAAAAATGATATTTGTCAAATAATGTTACGTACTCTTAAGAACACAACAGTGCAATATTTTTCGAAAACACGCCTTTTCTTTACGTTTTTCATAACGACTTTTGTGATAGTGTCACAAACCATGGTCGCACGAAAACGAGTTGCTAACACTGCGCATTACGTGTATTTCATAGGCAACCCATTCGCGCGATGCGGTGAATCGGTGATTCGCGAAAATGCAAAAACAAAAATACTGGCGAAATTAGGACAATAACAAATATGGTATCAATTTAAGCAAAACATCGTAAACTTTCAAATGCCGTCCGAAAGTTTTGTGAAAATATTACTTATTTTACGTAATTGCCAGTGGCATAGACAGAAAATTTCGCTCAGTCGTGTGGAAATCGTATTGACTGCAGTGGCCTACAGATGATGGTGCCATGGCAGTAATGGCGACTTGCCTGCTGCCCTCATGCGGTGAACATTCTCGCCGGATTCGTCTATACAGTTTTTAATGAATAAATATGCCAAAAGCCCAGGAGAAAACCAAGGGAGCAGGGGACAAAAGCGTCGTGCGCATGGCAGAATGTCGTTAGAGCAAAAAGGTCTTCATGGCAGAATGTCGTTAGCATGTGCTGAAAACAGAATGTCATTAACAGTAAATTGCTTGTAATGGTACAACCATTGGCTTATTTCACATGAAATCAAAGTATTGTGATCTTTTAGGTCCTTTTTATAAGTATGTTTGGCAGAAATATGGAATAATATTTTGGGGGTCAAGTTAGATTCAATTTAATGTTAACGACATTCTGCTTAGAACACTTGCTAACGGCAATCTGCCAAGCACACCTTTTTGCTCTAACGACTTTTGCCATGCGCACGACGAAAGGGCTGTATTGTTAATGGCCAGTGGGGCAGCCACATACATATAATTAGGTTGCCGGAGAAAAAAAATTCCCGGAGGAGCCAAGCGGTCCGCCGCCAGTACGCCTTTATACCTGCAGTGCTCTGCCGATCACCGGCGGGCCACCGGCCGATTTCTTAAAAATCGCCCGATGACCGGACTGGTGGGAGACCGCCCGGGAATCGGTTAGTCATCAGTTGGTCACTGCTCGGTCGCCGCGTGGAGAAGCTCCTTCGATTTTGCCTAGTTTTTACCTAAAACCGAGCGGCGACCGACAGGAAATTGGCAGGGCACCGCCTGCGCATCGCTGAGGCTTTACAGCCCCCTGAACCTCTTCAAAAATCGTTGGGCGATGCCTAAATTCCAGTGGCGCCCGAGCAGGCTATAAATCGGGCGGTCACCGCTTTCATTAATTTGTGATCGTAGCATTTCGAGAAGTTCAGCGGGTTGTAAAGCCTCAATGATGCGCAGGCGGTGCCTTGCCGATTTTCTGTCGGTCGCCGCTCGGTTTTAGGTGAAAAATGGGCAAAATCGAGGAAGCTTCTCCGCGCGACGATCGGGCAGTAATCGACTAATGACTAATCGATTCCCTTACGGTCTCCCATCCGGTCATCGGGAGATTTGGCGGTCTCCCAGCGACAGCGAGGCGACCGGGTGGTGACCACTTGGCAGCCTTTGATTTAGCGGCTTCGATTTTTGACATAAATCGTTCAATGGCGATCGCTCGATTAGGTCGGCGCCAGGGCGGCGCCCGCCCGGGCACCGGGCGTATTTTGGGTGGTGAGTGAAATCGATCAGTCGCCGCCAGAATTTTAACTGCGCCCTAAAACTTCAGCGGCGACCGACCGATGCCCTAAAAACCAGCGGTGCCTGGGCGGTTGCCGCTCGGTGACCGGGCGAAATTGGCTAAAAACTCGCCGCCCGGCCGCCGAGCAGGCAAGTTTTTGTATTTGTGACCACAGCATAAGTAACATGAACAGCGAAATCCACTAATTCTGATACCCAAAGTGGCGTAAACAGTAAAATCAACTAATCTGATACCGTATTCAAGTGTCATTCTCATCTAAAACATGAAATTCTACAATACACGACCCGAGGAGACTCAAGTAAAACACTTAATAATTCATACATAAGTTTCCTAATTACCAAACGTTTATTTGGACTAGAGAGGAGGTGTTACTGCAATGGTGTTACGATTGATTTTTGCATAATTTTAAAATTAAAGCCAATTCCTTCGTCCCTTGCTACGTCAATTTTAATACGGCTTTTTTTGAACAACTTTAGGTTAAAAAAAACCTTCAAGGTAAAAAAAATCGAATATGCTGTCCTCGATCTACCTTATACATGGCGTATAGACTTTTATTAGTATTTTTTTGCCAAATCGCGAAACCTGTCAATTGTGTTCCCTTTCTGCCATTGTGTTTTCTATATTTTTAGGGGTACTCAATGTCCATAAGTCATATAATTTTCTTATCTATTCTTTTATCCAACTATAATTTAATGACATTGAAAAAGTAATGTTTGCATAGTTCAACTCGAATGGTGTCGGTTATTATTGTCTCAATAGGCCTGTTTACAATTCTATTTTTTGCATACTTTTCAAACAAAGGTTGAAATTGATAACCGGAAAGCTTGCCAGATATATCTATCCATAAATGCATGCAGACTACATTCCAAGCACTGTAGTTCATTCGTTATTACCGTACTATATGACTCCCAGAAAGAAATATCCATAAATCTGATTATGTACTGTAGCACACAAGTCTATTGCATCACGTACGCGATTGCTTTCCTGTTGATGTACTGTATGATAATATCTTTTTAGGAAGTGTATATATACACCGCTGCTGGTTACAGACAACTATTTTTTTTTTATTCAACACCCCTATGCCAGTAGCCAATCAGAAGGAGTGTTACATGGGCCTACACTCCCACGCACATTACGCGTACGTGACGCGACGCCAGCTGCCTTACGTTACATACATGAAAATGATCGCGGGGAAGCGGCTCCGGGCCGCAAATGGTGTCAGATTCAGATCGGTAAGTGATCGGTAAGTGTGTTTACTTTTCATTCATCTGTTTCACCATTATTGTTATTCTATTGTACATTAAATTGACATACTATAACAGCATTCCGAAGCAAATTTGTTGGTGTATAATGGCAAGAAAGAGTGGGGTCAGTCTGACCTTATCAAGCCTACCTGCGATGGCTTAGTCCCGCGTATTGTGATTCATGTATGCTACAAATACCCCGAAACGTATCACTATCCTTGCAGATTAGTCACGGGGTGGACATTAATGTCTAAATCAAATGACAACTTAAAACATGAAATCTCCAAAGAATCCAATTAGACAAAATCGATCTACACACCAAAAATGACAGTTAGTGACATAAGGAGAAATTTTCGCAGGTTCCCAGACGAAATGCGTGTAATCTGGTGGTTACGCAAGATGTAAAAAAAAAACCCTTCTATCCCCAACCGCTGAACTCCTTAACCCGTACACAAATAAAGTGGTTACCGAAGAGAAATGAGTGCCTTCTGTTCCCAGCCCGTAAGAGATGGATATAATCATTTCAGATACCTAATTACAATATCATAAACAATGCCTTATCCAACTGAAATATTTTATTTTATTTAGGTACATTATCACAATACCATAAACAATAGGCTATCCAAGTAAAATGTTTAACTTCCGTGTCAAGCTGGTGGTGACAGAAGAAAGCTACTATTACGGGTGCCCAAACACAATGAACCAAAAATGCTTTAACATTTAAGCTATCCTGGAACTTCTTTTTGTTCTCATCTTCTTGTGAGGAAAGAATCCACGAGATTGTCGGTTACCGTAGTATATGGAATAACAAGTAGGGGTACCGAAGACGGATGTCTCCTTTTTGTTCCCAGATGCTTGTAAAGACATGAAAAACTTGGTTGGTTACCAAGGTTAGAAACGTATTCTGTTATCAGTATGAAAAAGTTCTTTTGAATAATTGAGGGTAATAAAACAAAATGCACATAATTTGGTGGTTACGTAAAATATAAAAGAACCCTTATATTTCAAGCTGTTGAACTCCTTAAAGCCATTGGCTAACATTTACCAAAGTTAAAAAAATCTGAGCTACATGATTCCCAGTGCTACCAGTGTCTTTGATAAGGTCTAAAAATGAAGCCCTGAAAAAATTGTATTTTAAAATGATTGTTTAGTGCTTTAAAAAAATGATAATCGTAAGTTGACTGGATTCTCCTGTCCATTTCCTCCCATAGACTTACTGTGTGTAGATCTTGGCTATTTTTTTTTTACTCGGCCCGAGTATTAATTGTTTATTCATTCATATCTTGCCAGTGGCAGCATAAATTTCCAAACTTTTGTATTCTAGGGTGTTTATTTGTCCAGTCGAACAGTACTATATAGCTCTGACATCAAATTTTGACATTTTTTTTTAATTGAAGCTGCACAATGTTAGCCTATCAATTTAACTAATCTGCATATAAATAAAGTGGTTACCGAAGTAAAATGATTGCCTTCCGTTCCTAGCTGTTAGTAACAAATGAACACAATCTTTGCAAATACCTCATCACTATACTATAAACGATGGGTTATCGTACTGAAATATTTAACTTCTGTTGCAATTGCTGCTGGTGACAGAAGAAAACAATCATTACGGGTACCCAAACACAATGAACCAGAAAGTGGTTGGCATTTAAACTATTCTTGAACTGAAATTATTCCCTTTTTTCCCCAGCTGCTTGTGAGAACACAATCCATGGGATTGCTGGTAACCTTCAGTATAGAAAAAAAATGGGGAAACCGAAGGTAGATGTCTCTTCTTTGTTTCCAGCTGTTTGTGACCTCGTGCTAAACCTAATGAGTTACTCACATCTTCTGTTCCCAGCGTAAAACGTCCTTTTAAATCGTTGAGTAAATTAAAACAGAATGCACACAATCTGCTGGTTATGCAAGATGTTAAAAAACCTCTCATATCCTGAGCTGCTGAACTCCTTAACTTATCTCTATACAGATAAAGTGGTTACCGAAGTAAAAGAGTGCCTTCTGTTCCAAGCTGTTAGTAGCAAATGAACACAATCTTTGCAAATACCTCATCACTATACAATAAACGATGGGTTATCTTACTAAAATGTTTAACTTCTGTTGCAAGCTGCTGGTGACAGAAGAAAGGTATTATTATTGGTGACCAAACACACCGACCCAGAAAATGGTTGTCATTTAAGCTATCCTGGAACAGAAATAATTTCTTTTTGTTCTCATCTTCTAGTGAGAAAAGAATCCACGAGATTGTCGGTAACCATTAGTATATAGAATAACAAGTAGGGGTACCAAAGACAGATGTCTCCTTTTGTTCCCAGCTGCTTTGTTCCCAGCTGCTTGTAACGACGTGCAAAACTTGGTGGGTTACCCAAGATTAAAAACGTCTTCTGTTACCAGTATAAAAAAAATCATTTTAAATAATTGAGGGTAATAAAACAAAATGCACACAATTTGGTGGTTACGCAAGATAAAAGAGAACCCTTACATTCCGAGCTGTTAAACTCCTTAAAATCTGTACACAAATACAGTGGTTACCGAAGAGAAATGAGTGCCTTCTGTTCCCAGCTGCTAGTAAGAGATGAATATAATCATTTCAGATACCTAATTACAATATCATAAACAATGCCTTATCCAACTGAAATATTTTACTTCCGTTTCAAGCTGCTGGTAACAGAAGAAATCTACCATTACGGATTTGCAAACACAATGAACAGGAAAGTAGTTGGCATTTAAAGACCGTGTTTTTATTTGCTCACCAAAACCGTTTTTGCTCTGATTGATCAGGACCTTATCATGTCTGACACCGTATTTTCATATTTACTGACAAATTGGAAGTGAGGCTTTAATTAAGCTTTTGCCAGAGGACATAAATTTATGTCAATAGATGAATACTTCTTGGCATCAAATTGACGATGGAATTGAGTGGCGACATACACATTCATTGCGGAGTAGTTGATTATGTTCTATAGTGACATGCTACTTGCACAATTCATTTCAGATGATGTTTGTTGTTATAGTTACGAGTTGCCTGAAAGTATTTTTGATGTTTAATTTTCATTCCTATAATCAAAGTTTTAGAATTTCCTTTCTATATTGTATCATTAGACTGCGGATTCTTTGATGGCAGGCATTCCACCCATCCTACCCACCACGATGAGTCTGGCTCATGTTCCCGCGTTTAGTCAATATGTACATCAGAGACTGTTGGACGCTTACGAGTCTACCAAAACGAAACCATGAGCGCAGTGTTCCGGGAAGAAGTGGAACCAAAGTCTAGATTCAATGGAAAAATGGTGTTACTCTTGTGCCATCTCGGGTGCCACTTAGGCATTACCTGTTCGGCTATTGGGGAAAACAGTAAAATGAGAAATTGTACAGAAACAAGGACCAAGGGTGAAACAAAAGGGCAGGACACAAAACTTGTACTCTGGACCAAATCTTTGAATGGTCAGGGGTCAAACGACAATGAACTAATTTTCAAAAATGTCCTTCACCTGTAACTGGGTGAATTGTATATAATTATAAATTGGTGATGTGAACTCAAAACTTTTTATCCAGACATGTCAGTTTTCTACGTATACGTCAGTGTTTTTATGTATATTCATGGAGTAGAAATGCCTTGAAACAGAGGATTCCTAGAGCAAAGTGCACTATAACTTTTTCAGAAATGAAAAAGGAACCTTCGGGGAAATGGATTTTTCTATCTTTAATTTGTGCTGCAGTATAGTAAGAATGATATTTAAAAGAAGAAATTTAGTGTGAGACGCACTCACCAACTTCTTTTCAGAAAGTCTGTTTTAAAGTATTTATGAATATAATTTGATAGAAAGATGTTCAATCAGAAGAATCTTACAGCGAAGTGCACTCAGAACTTTTTTCAGAAATGAAAACGGACCTTCTTTTTTTGGAAATGTCTTTTTACCTCTATAAGTCTATTGTGAAGTACATATGAGTATAATTAAGTAAAACAGTCTTCAAACAAAAGATTGTTAGAGTGAGGCACACTCAGAACTTTTTTCAAAACTGTATTTTTCTTTTCGCAAAGTCTGTGTTGAAGTACTTATGACGACAGGTTTATAGAATCGTCTTCAAACAGAAGAATCTTTAAATGTACTTACAACTGTTTTTAAAGATGGAAACTAACTTTTTCGGATATGTATTACAAGTTTGGTTAGGTTTTGTAATTATATTTCATTATTTGGCAGACGAATATCAAGAGTCTATCCATTTGTTCATCCGTCACACTTTTTTTTTGATAGATTCCAATTAGCTTCTTAACATCATTTTTGTAGGATAAACAGATTAAACTTTGGTTAATAGGCGTAAGATCACTGAACTATAGGAGGCTGAGAAAAGTTATAAAAAAGAAACACCTTTCACGTGACATGGACAGAATCTGAGACATCGGAGATCATTTTCTGTTAAAAGAAAATACTCTCATAGTTGTGTATCTTTTTTTTTGAAAACTTACTAGATTATAACATGCATTGCTTTCCAATTTAAGATATTGTATTTTATAATTCGTAAAGTTACAAGTCCTTATTGGTCAAATTTACCAAGCTATTTGTATACATATGTAAATTTGCATTATCTTCGAAGAAACATTGCATATTCATTGGCATTAAACTTTTGAGTTATATGCATTGACAATAAATGTCCCATGTGTAAAA
>JZLH01S0618207.1:31400-56115 GCA_001188425.1 Eucidaris tribuloides
TACACAGATATTAATTTATGGTGTGATATATATTAAAACAGAACATAAAAGTCACAAGGTGTATCCCTACCCCAGTTACCGCAACTTACCATATGCCTAGACACTCCTCCCACCCCCAGCCCCCCCCCCCTTACGCCATTTATATTGCCGTCAGTCCAGCTAACATATTGCCGTTACAAAGTGGCAAAAGCCCCATGTTTTGTGTAGAGCTTCCTTTTGTACAAACTTTTGATTTTAGAAGGGGAGCCACACAAACCAAGTTCGGGATCAGGGTCAGGGGGCATAGTGGGTATGACCCCCTCCCATAGTACATAAATGTGGATTTTATGCATATGGTATCATTATGTGGGCTATATGATCGAAATTACGCACAAAGATATTAGTTTATGATGTGATAAAATAAGACAGGAAGGCCCCGGGGTGTCACCCTACCCCCGCCATGCCCCAAGACCCCACCCTGGCTATGTAGATAAAGGCGTGTAGCCAACATATTGATGCTACAAGGTGGATAAAAGGCACCATTTTGGGGTATAGATGAGCTTCCTTACAAGCTAACTTTTGATTTTAGAAGGGGGCACCCAAACCGGATTAAGGATCAGGGTCTGGGGGGCATGGTAGGGATGCCCCCTCCCCTTAGCCATGTATATTGCCGTCAGTCTAGCTAACATATTGGCGTTACAAATTGGTAAAAGCCCCATGTTTGGTGTAGAGCTTCCTTATGTACAAACTTTTGATTTTAGAAGGGGGGGGGCAAACCGGGTTTGGGATCAAGGGTCAGGGGGACATGGGGGATGAACCCTAGCTTACATGGTACAGAAATGTGGATTTTATGTACATTTTATCTATACATTATGTGAGCTGTATGATGGAAAGTAGGCACAAAGATTTCTGTTTATGATGTGATATAATTTCAAACAGAACAGGAAGGCCCCAGGCAGTACTTCCTGGCTAATTCCCCTCCCTACCCCCACCATACCTCAAGAAAACCCAACCTTGGTCATGTACATAGGTGTCTAGCCAAAATAGATATCGATTTTTAAAATAATCAAACATCTGATAATCTGATAATTCGCAGAGCGTTTCCAACGATGGAGAGGGGTGAATACAGTTCATGGAGGGGGATGGGGGGGGGGGGCTGAGAGTTGCAATGACATTTTTGAGGCTATGATACATGATTTCTTCGAGACAGATGAAAATATATTTCTATTTTAGTTTTTTGAGTGGCTTGGGGTCACTTTTACTAGGTGGATGAAAGCACCAGTTTTGGCACACAGCTTCCTTATGAACAAACTTTTAACTTACGAAGGGGAGCCACCCAAACCAAGTTCGGGATCAAGGTCACCGGGGTGGAGGGGGGAGTGGCATGGTAGGGGTAACCCCCGTCCATGGCCCCAAAATGTGGATTTTATTATTATTATCTATTTTAAGGAAACAATAAAACATCTTGTAATATGATTGTAGCATTTACCGTGATGGAGAGGAGGGAAATAGGGTTCATGGAGGGAAAAGGGGTTTGGGTCCAACAGCCCCTTGGGGGTTAGGCTATAAAACGTAAGTTACTGTAACAAATGGAAACAAAATATTTTTGAAACTAAACTATCAGAAATCGAAGATTAATTAGTCAGAATGCGGGGAGATATAGGGGTAGCAGAGGCAGCGCTGATAGCAGGAGGGGTTAGCAGTGCCTATTTTATATACAATTTACCTATTTAATTTACCTATATAATTGTCCCTTTAGCAAAGTTAATAATGCCTTTCTTTTTTACTAGGTAGATGGGGAAACTGCTGGGGTACACCCAGTACCTTCCTGTCCTGTTTTAAACATATCACATCATATATCTTTGTGCAAAATATCCACCATACAGCTGACGGACTGTCAATGAGCATATCACATCCACATTTGGGGCCATGGATGGGGGTTACCCATACCATGCCACCCCCGACCTTGAACCCAAACTTGGTTTGGGTGGCTACCCTTCATAAGTTAAAAGTTTGTTCATAAGGAAGCTCTATACCAAAACTGGTGCTTTCATCCACCTAGTAAAAGTGACCCTAAGCCACTCCATAAAATAAAAATATATTTTCATCTGTCTCGAAGAAATAATGTTTCATAGCCTCAAAGATGTCATTGAAACTCTCACTCCCCCCCCGTCTCCCTCCATGAACTGTATTTACCCCTCTCCATCGTTGTAAACGCTCTGTGTATTATCACATGTTTGATTTTTATTTTAAAAAACGATATCTATTTTGGCTAGACACGTATCTGGGGATGTCTTGAGGTATGGTGGGGGTAGGAAGGGAAACTTAGAGGGGAACACCCCGGGGCCTTCCTGCTCTGTTTTAAATTATATCACATCATAAATTAATATCTCCGTACAAACTTTCCATCATACAGCTCACATACTGCATATGATACAGTGTGCATAAATCCATATTTCTCGGCCATAAAGGGGTCACCCCACCATGACCCCACCCTGAGTCTGAACCCGGTTTGTTTGGCTCCACTTCTAAAATCAAAAGTTAGTTAATAAGGAAGTTAAATACCCCAAAATAGTGCTTTCACCCACCTTGCAACGGCAATATTTTGGCTACACTGACGGCTATCTATATGACCCAAGGTAGGCGCGGGAGGGGGTGGTGTCTTGTCGCATTGGGGGGGGGGGGTATAAGGAGAACGGGGGTAGGCTCACACCCCGTTGCCCTCCTGCCCTGTTTTAACCTAGGTCACATCATTAATTAATACATTAGTGCATAATTTCCATCATACAGCTCACATATATGATACATGTACAATGTGCATAACGTGCACATTTCTGTGCCATGGGAGGGGGCCATCCCCACCATGCCCCCCCCCCGATCCCTGATCCCTGAATCTGGTTTGGGTAGCTCCCCTTCAAAAAGTTAGTTTATAAGGAAGCTCTAGACCCAAAATGGTACTTTTATTGACCTTGTAATAATGGCACGCTACACCCCTATCTACATGCCAAGGTGGGGGGGGGGGGGTCATGGGCGCATAGCGTGGGGGTAGGGTTACACCCCAGGGCCTTCCTGTCATATTTTATCACATGATGTATCAACATCTTTGCACATAATTTCCATCATGCATATACGATACAATGTGCATAAAATCCACATGTCTATGCCCCCTGACCCTGATCCCGAACTTGGTTTTGGTGGCTCCCCTTCTAAAATCAAAAGTTAGTCCATAAGGAAGTTCTGTACCAAAAATGGTGCTTTTATCCACTTTGTAACGGTAATCCATAAAATTGACGCTAAGCCACCCCACTACTTGGGTAACCCATCAATTTATTGGTGAGCAAATAAGGCACATGTATCAGCAGCTGGAAACAGAGGAGAATAATTTGTTTTTCGTAACCTACCTAATATATTTTTTCTTGTCCAGCTGGGAATAGAAGAGATTTATTGATATTTGGTAAAACAGCAATTTCTGTGTGAATGTATTGACTAAAGAAATGACATTCTTAAACAGCCGTGGAGCCTGCATACGTAAAAAAAGTAATAAAATAATAGTAATAATTATAATCATTTTTTTATAATTTGTGTGTTTATTGAAGGATCATCATCATCGTCATCATCACCATCATCATCATCATAATTATAATAATCATAATAAAAACAATATAATTATAAAGGTTATTTCATAAACCATATGGAAACGCATCAAAAATGAATCTTGTCTGGTAACAACAGTAATCAATTAAAATTAAATCCCAAACACATTAAATGCATGCTGACGGTAAATATATATTTATTCTCAAGGTAAAATAAAACATGACTCAAATGGGAGATGTACTCGATTGAATCATCCGTGTATTGACGGACAAGACAACAGGCAACAATAATAAATACACAAAACACAAAGCAGGTCCTAGTCTCGTAATTCTAACCGTCAGAATCGCAAATAGCCTGACATCTTCCCGGCCAATAGGGGGAGAAGCTTCTTAGCCATGTGGGTACAAATCCATTTCGAAATGTCGGGGGGGGGGGCATCCATTGGGGACACCGCACCGTTGTAATATTGGGCTATGTACAATCTCAAAATCGTGGGGGGAGGGGACATGTCCCCCGTCCTCTTTAGATTTGCACCCATGCTTAGCCCACCATCCTCGCCCCCTCTCCGTTAACGACGCCTGTGCATATAGTAGGATACTGAAGTATCGTTATCAATTCTCTGCGGGTTACAGAAAGTCAAAATATTCATTCTATAACCCACACGGTAACGGTCAATGCTTGTTTTGTTACCATGGAAACGGCCCTGGCCAATCAAATTGATCGTTACAAAACTACATACAGTTACGCAGTGTTTTATTTTCCTTGCATTCCCCGCAATTTTGGGACCGCAACGGAAATTTGAGTTACAGTTTAAAACGGCGTGGAACCCAAGTGATAATTTTTATCTTGGGTAACCCGCTTCGGAAAAAAGTACGTCGAAAACGTACCTTTGCGTGACCCGCTGCGGGGTGAATATCAACAGTCTATTTTTTATTATGGTGATTTATACATGTATATTATCAAAGCGGAATGAAATGAAAGAAATTCATTTATTATATCAAAAGGTGTGAAATTCAGGCAAAAAATTACCAATAAGAGACTCGTTGTCAAAACACCTCGAAGAGTACTTGTATCGTGGGCTATTGCAGTCTAATCCGTAAAACATCCCTTGTTCACACGAATGGATATCTGTAAATCAACGGCAATGTGTACTAAGTGAAATGAAACTGCCTTAAACTAGTGTTAAACAAAATTATGACAATGTTAAGTAATTAAGTACATGTAAAAGCTTTAGATGGATATAAAGAAGTTCAGTAATTGTTGATAAGTGATAAAATGGGGATGGTGTGGTAGTGGTGGTGGTGGGTGGGGGGGGGGGTGGAGGGTGTCCTATTCCCGGGTGAGAAAGGGAGTTTTTTGGATCCGGAATATATATTTTTAGCTTCATCTAAGATCACGAAATACATAATATTAGCATAATAATTGTGTAGTGAGTGTTGATTGATTAAGATGAAATTTTTTGAGGCACTAATGTACACTTTAAATGTGGACTGTCTGAGTCTGATTTAGGGGTTCCCCTTCCAGGATAAGAAAATTGTAAATTTTCACCATTCAAAATACACAATTTTGCCCTCACTAATTTATATGCTTGATAATCAAATAGTATAATGAGGGAGGGGTAAAGTTACATTTCTCCTTCAAAATCTTTTTTAAAAATCAATAATATACTAAAACAAAGTGGAGAGGGTATATAGGATGGGATTCCACTCCAAGACTAGCCTTTTGACAAGGCCCTCTCGCTGTATTACGGGCGAGCGAAGCGAGCCCAGCCGAGCGCGCAGCGCGAGGGCCTTTTGAGATCTGATTCCAATTCTTATGTTAGACCTTTGAATTACCGAATTTTGCTACCCTGTTTTGGGTAACAAAAATCAACCAATCAGCGTGTCTGTCTACTTGATCCTACGTTGAATATGCAATCATACTAGGACCATGTTCGTACAGACTGTTGCTGTAACACGAAGCGATCTGGAAGCGTTCACTATTTCATTAGGCGAAATGATTCACAAACGCAGATTTTTGCACCCAAATTGGACCTTACGAAACAAAATTTAAAGAAAAATGCTTCAAATACTCTTTTCAAACAATGAACGTGTACTCATTTGGTGTTTGATGGTATATATATTGTAGTAACCAACACTGAGGGAATTTCTTTTAACCCACTGAATAGTTGACAAGGCCAAGACAGAGGATCGTAGCGCACAATTTCATTGGTTGATTCGAACAGAGACGGTCGTTCCTGTGGTCATGAATAATAACTACTTTTCGGATGCCACGCAGATCTCAAAAGGCCCTCGCGCTGCCGCGCTCGACTGGGTTCGCTTCGCTCGCCCATCACAGCGAGAGGGCCATGTCAAAGGCTACCCCAAGACTGCAAAAACTTTGGGACATCATCTTAAAAATATCCGTTTGTAACCCACTTTAAAATGATTGAATAGGCCAATTGATCTTTCGTAAGGCATTAAAGAGAGATATAATTATGTTCCAACAATATTTCAAATTTGCGCACAATATCTCATGTAATTTGGTTAGCATGAAAGGGTTCTTAGTCTCAATGAAAGCTATTCTCTCGAAGAAACCTACGCTATGTATACACACACGTTCATGAATCAATTGCTTACAACTGCATTACCCTCTGTGTTCCAAATTCTGCTAACTCGTGCACACATTTTGATGCTATTGAATGAGTCAGAATGCCGACACGAAGTGACTGGACAATTTTTCCACTCCTCCCCCGTTCTTTCCTACTTTCTTATTTTTCTCCTTTTTATCTTTCTTTCTTTCTTCCTTCCTTCCTTGAAGGTCGTCCCTTCCTCCTATTATGATATCCTTTCTTTCTTTTCCTCTTTTTTTCATTTCGCTGACCCATGCATAACTATGCCAGTGACGGGGGTGTCACACGACCACCCCTAGTGGCAGCTCTGCACATTCCACCCCCTCCCGAGAATAGTATTTCTTAGTCATTTGGTCATTGGCATGCCACAATTTCGGGGCTTCCTTTAGTTTTCTTCAAATTTCTTAAGTTGGTTTTCACCATACCACTAATCCCGTTTGACCCTCTTTTGGCGCTTTATCTTCAATATGTTCAAGTAGCTTCGGACCATTAGGACCTGGGGGGGGGGGTACCTGGCAACATATTTAACTTTTTTTTCCAAATCTTTTATACTATGAGACATGTCGTCAGCTAAGAATGAGGATTTACTAGACTCCAAACCCTTGGAAAGGAGAAGGTTGTTAATACTCAACAAACTCTGAGACAAAAATAGTGCCCATCCTCAAGGATTTAGAGTTAACATCCTTTTATTCTCAATGATGTGCTAGTATAGGCCGGTAAAGCTGGGCATAACTCCCTAAAAACTTTTCGAGTTGTCGCTGTATCATCACCTCTGTGCTGAAAGGAATTGTTCTCAGGTGTTTGATTTGCACATAGTGGTTCTTTAAAGGGCAGTTTCAGGCTGATAGCAAGTTGCATTAATCATAGAAAAATTGGAAGGAACAGATCGGTGAAAGTTTGAGAAAACTCGGACAAATGGGAATTAGTATACGTACTTCATTCTGGTAAACTTGTAAAACAGTTTCAGTATGAAAATACGTTGAGTACAGAAACGTATGAAGACAATATATATTACGAGAAATGAAAATTTAGTGATAGTTTGTGTAAAAACCAAATGCAAGGTTACTGGCATAGAACAAAAAAGTGTTGCCAATTTCTAGTGATCGTATTTTTTGGAAACATTCATAACTTCATTAATGCTTGTCCAATTTTTCTCAAACTTTCATGAATGTGTTTCGCTGATTTTTCTGCTTTATCGAAAGCAACTTGCTATCAGCCTAAAATTGCCCTTTAGGCTGCGATCACACAGATGTATACTAGTCGGGTATACGGTGCACGTTTTGCAGGGCACATGTATAACTTAATTTCATAATCAGATCACATAAGAGGGCACTATTCGAAAAGGCTGTATAGCTGGTATAATTTAGTATAGTGTGAATCGTGCACTTCGATTTTCGTGCAGCGTATAGGCCTACCAAATCTTCTGTCCATTTCATCGGCGTTTAAAAACTAGTTTGCTGACTCAAATCCTTGTCCGTCGTGCTACGCAAATCAGGGTCTGATCAATCTGTGCTGCAGACTAGTACTTCCATATAGGCTATAGCTGCTCCAGACGCCCTGACCAACAAAATTAGCCTTGGCTCAAGGCGCTGATGACTGTTACTGCCAAAATAAAGTCTGTGCCTGCAGATTACCAGAAGAACAAGTATTGGGTGTGCGTGCAACCATACGTGTATGTGACTCGCCATGCCCGTATATCGTATACAATACCGTATACCGAATAGCGTTTAACAAATGCCGTATACTGTATACTTCTATGTGATCGCAGTCTTACAGTTTTGGCACCAGTTTATAAGTTTATAAGGTAGAAGATGCTGAAAGACCTACCATATTGGCAATGCTTGCCCAAAATCTTCTGTGGACATTCGCATCGATAGTCGTCTCCACCAGACGTCCAACAAAGACCATTATTGCGACAGGGAGACGAATCACACGGGCGTTCTGGCAGAATAGATAGATAACATATCAACATTTAATTATACAATGTGACTAAAAGAAACCCAAATTCAATCCAAATTTCTCCGAATATATAAAAAAGATATCAGGGAATGATTTCATAATTATTTTGATTTTCATATAATTTATTAGTCTTTCATATTTGATATTTGGTAAGCGGTGACTGCTCAGTCGAAATTGCTGTCTAAATTTTTTTATTTAGCAGTGTGTATACATGACTGGTAGGTTTGTTGTGAATGTGCTAGCCAATGTCATCATTCAGCCCAAACTGCACACACTCTAATTAACTGCACGTACATCGACAGCGAGAACTACAACAATAGATTAAAAAGGTGGTGAAGGAGAAGGAAAGGGGAAAAGGTGACAACAAGAAGAAAAGAAGACGAGGAGGAAAGGGCCAAAGGGGGAATACAATTTGGGATTGAGAATACTTGTAGTACCCGTAAACGTACCCGTATATCCGGGACCCAAATTTCAGGCTCGTACCTATTCCCATACCCATGGTCTCATACCCGTACCCGTACAAGTAACCATGACTGGGACCCACACTCCAAGTCTGATTGAGAACAATAAGGCAGAAATGTCGAAAGGAGAAGAAGAAAGAAAAATCGAAAGACAACAGGGATAAGCAGACCAAGAAAGCATTGAAGGAGGAGAAAACAACTTAAAGTTTAAGGTACCTTGACACAACCGTCCATCAAATCCTAGCGGACAATCACAGGAAAAGGTCCCAACTCCCTGGGTCTTCGGACCTCTGACACACGTTCCATTATTGTAACATGGATTAGTTGCACACTCGTCTACATCTGTGTAAGACAACGACAGATTTTGCAATGAATTCATAATAAACTCCTTAAAAATGGTTCGTCAACTCATGTTTTGCGTCGATATTTCGTTCGTATTACAATATAATACTTGATTTTGGTATTGTTGAAAAGCCTGTCCATTTCCCTCTAAAATGATACCTCATTTGCTATGATTTTGGATTCATGGAATACGCAAGACAGTTTATTGAGGCCAAGTCAGAAGTGAAAAGCTGCAAAATGCATTGTTATTATCATCAATTCAGTCTTCATAGCAAAAATAATCATTGTAAAGGAAAATGAACAGGATTTTCACCGATACCAATATTAAGTATTATACTTTAATATCAAGAGAGATATCAACGCTCAAATTTGAGTTGCAGAACTCTTTTGAGGAGGTTAAAATATATACATAGTACTTGGTGATTGGCTAATTGCTTTTCCTAAATGCTTCATGTGATTTCCTACCAGGGGCACACAATCTAAACTCTCAACTACTAACTTCAGAAATATTGTCCAATTTGGTTCTTCAAAACACACCGTGAATGACCGAAATACCCTTTCAAAAGTGTGTATGTATAGTATAGTCAAAGCATATCAAGACAGCTACCCCCGCACAACTACCCTCAGATAGTTTCCAGCGGAAAGAAAATACTTTGTACGGACACGTTTCCTACATAATAATAATTGTATGGGGAGAAGAAAGTATTATCCTGGATGTAGGAGACATGTTTTATCTCCATAGAAATTGTCTGGGTTGATTGTCTTGAAGGACCTGAAGGTCCTGCAGGGGGTTAGATTTTAGTCCTAGGTAGAAATAATTGTTCGGGGTGTAATGGTTTCTGGAATATAGTAGTGTGAGTGTTAGGTATTCCTGAATATCTGTCGGTGGTAACGTTGTCTCAAAACCCTTAAAATATTCCATTTTTTTTTATAAAGTTAACAGAAAGCCATACCACATATTACTTCAGCCGTATCGCGTCTTCTGCATCTGGTAGAGGGATCATCGAAGGGTACAACGTCACACTGAGTTATATTCCTCTCATGGCCTTCGCAATCGAGCCGTAACATTTCCTGCAGCAGTGCTGGACCACTCGATGGTTCCCGTCGGGGTGTCGAAGAAGCAGATCTCGAGGCGGACGCCGCCCCGAGATACCCGAGGGTTCGACACACTACCGTGGCCTGGTAGATGTCCCAATATCGGCCACACACAGAATGCCAGGTCTGCTGGTAGAGAATCTCTACTCGGCCCTCCCACTTGTTGACACCATCGACAAGACGGACAGCATCTGGCTGTGGAAACGTACTGGCATTTTTGTTATTTCCTGACCAAAAAACAAACAAAACACAGTACAAAATATTTTTTTTCTTTTGACTCTTTGCGTCCTGAATTAATTCTTAGGTGATAATAATGACAATTGTTAATTTCAATTTCCCTGTAAGTCTTGCTTTCCTTATTGCACCACTGATACTGTTAATTATTCTGTAGATCTTGCTCAATCATTTTGGCCATTTGTAAGTTTTTCTAGTACAAATGAAATGGAGAAAGCTAATTATTCCGATTGTTGAATTTAATCATAAGAATGTGCAGAATTGCATCATTCGCATGCAAAGAGTTATAGTCTTGATGTGCGCGTGGGCACAGACAGACACACATAGACACACACACACATGCATACAAAACAAAACTAAAATCGAGCAGAGATGCTTTAATTTCACGGTGTCAGAGGAATGTATCAGGTGTGGCAAAAAGAGACGAGACTGTTGTCAAAAATGACACTTTGATTACTGTGTGAACACTCCGTGAGGACATCGTGTTTTCTGACAGGTCATGGACACTGTATGGATTTGGTTCATTTTCTCAGGGTGGCACTGTGATTACTGTGTGAACACTCCGTGACGACATCATGTTTTCTGACAGGTGATGACCACTGTATGGATTTGGTTCATTTTCTCAGGGTGGCACTGTGATTACTGTGTGAACACTCCGTGACGACATCATGTTTTCTGACAGGTCATGGACACTGTATGGGTTTGGTTCATTTTCTCAGGGTGACACTGTGATTACTGTGTGAACACTCCGTGAGGACATTATGTTTTTCTGGCAGGTGATGACCACTGTATGGATTTGGTTCATTTTCTCAGGGTGACATTGTAATAACTGCGTGAACACTCCGTGAGGACATCATGTTTTCTGGCAGGTGATGACCACTGTATGGATTTGGTTCATTTTCTCAGGGTGGCACTGTGATTACTGTGTGAGCACTCCGTGACGACATCGTGTTTTCTGGCAGGTGATGACCACTGTGTGGATTTGGTTCATTTTCTCAGGGTGGCACTGTGATTACTGTGTGAACACTCCGTGACGACATCATGTTTTCTGACAGGTGATGACCACTGTATGGATTTGGTTCATTTTCTCAGGGTGGCACTGTGATTACTGTGTGAACACTCCGTGACGACATCATGTTTTCTGGCAGGTGATGACCACTGTGTGGATTTAGTTCATTTTCTCAGGGTGACACTGTAATTACTGTGTGAACACTCCGAAATGACATCGTGTTTTCTGGCAGGTGATGACCACTGTATGGATTTGGTTCATTTTGACAGAGTGGCACTGTGATTACTGTGTCACACTCATTGAGGACATGACGTTTTCTGGCAAGTGAGGACCACTGTATGGATTTGCTTCATTTTAAAAAAGTGACACTGTAATTACTGTGTAAACACTATGTGATGACATCATGTTTTCTGGCAGATGATGACCACTGTGTGGATTTGGATCACTTTCTCAGGGTGACACTGTGATCACTGTGTGAACACTCTGTGACGACAATGCGGGTTTTTTTTTGACAGGGAAATTTGAGCAAAATTAGTTATGATCTTTCTGAGTTTGATTATATACCGTTGCGGGAAACCATCTCATGCCAATTATTTTAAAATACCTGTGATCTCACGTTATGACGAATATTCCAAAGGCACTACACACAATTTCATAAACATTTTTTTTTTCAGACATTAATAAACCAATTGACCTTTCTCTGTAAGGAAGGCGGGAAAAATCATGTCAATTCTAACATACATAAATAACAAGTACATGGGGTATAATTATAAATAATAATGCTGGAAAAACTTACTTGAATGAAATGCACAACGTTTCGTCCACTCCTGTGGACTTTATCAAGTGCAGTGAAGTACAGTATTTTGAAATGCTGCGTTGCCTAGCAGTGTCGCGACGCATCTCGGCGTTGTAATAGTAGACGGCGAGTTGTAATGTTCTTAAAATTTTCCGTAGATTTTGATTTTTTGTGCTATTTCCCCTAGTATGGGGGTGCTGAACACGAATCCACTTGTTGCCATTTTTCTAAATGACGTCTTCACCCGTTGCCATGGTAACGAAATATTTTCTTTAAAACAAAGTGTATTTCTCAGTAAACATCATAAAAACAAGATGTAAATGGCAAAATATATCAATTTAAACACATTTCTTCCATTGATGTAAAAATTCCCATCATCCGATGTCATAGTTACCTCATAACAATGCCGGTTGCTATGGAAACGGCTGAATTTTGAGAAAAATAATGATATTCTCAGGAAAAATTATGAAAATGTGATGTAAATTTAGGAAAAATTAATCATTAAAGGCTCATAACACGACTATCCGCATTTTTTTTTAATAATTTTATTAGTTTCATGTCACATCGTTCCTGTTGCCATAGCAACAACATGACAAGAACTGCTTCTAAAAGATAAAATGACTAGCATCTCGTTGAAGAGGGAATTTAACAAGAATAGTTGGGAAAGAACACGCTAGCTTAGTCAGCTTTTTGACTTTCTGATCACGATGTAGGTCGACTTTTTCAAAGACAGATTATATCAGAATCTTAATTATTTATGGTCATAGTTACCTCCCAATTTGACGGTTGCCATGGAAACGCATGCCTAGATTTGGAGAAAATGATGATATTTTCATGCAAAATCGTGAAAACATATGACGTATATGTATTTTTTTTAAGTATTTGCATTTCAGGTTTACAACATGACTATCAGCAATTTTTGATAAATTTGTTCAGGCCACACACATCATTTCTGTTGCCATAGCAACAGCAAGATGTTTAAGTATTTAATATTCTTGGACAAATAGAGGTTAAACTTTATCTAAATTTGATTGAAATAATTATCCATAGTATAATTCAGAGTGAGTTTTGTTTGATTTCTTGAAAATATAAGTTATAAGCATTGAAAATACTTGTAAAATATACCCAGACACCATAGCGTTTTGAAATTTTACCAAAAAAATTGAGCGATTTGGTGCACATCAAAGGTAAAATTCTCAAAATTTCGAATGAAAGATAAACAAGAATAGTCTTCAGATATGGTGAAGTGAATCTCATAAATATAAGCAATACAAATGAAGAATAATGTGAACATTTATATTGTAAAAGTTGACTGTGTTTATTCTAAAATAGTACACAAGAACACTAACAAACGGGAAGGGTCTGGAAAGGATGAGAAAATTTGACATATTTATTTAACACCCAAAATGTTTAGTTGATAGGATCATTTTAAGACCAAGGAATACATAATGTTAACAATGACTGCATTTGAAAAGTGGCTAGTTTTTAGACGTTTATGTTGAAATAAAATATAACTTGGTACAATAGAATTGGTGTGACTGGGGATGGGGAGGGTTTAGAAGAAGGTTCCCTCCGAGGGTGAGGAAATTTGACATTTTTAACTTCGAGAATATAGACTTTTGGCCCAATTTTAGACGAATGCATCATGCATGAATACTTTTTTACGGCAGTTGAAAAATGCATAAGAAATTTTTGACTACCCTCTCTTGCCAAAAGTATTGCAACATACACTATAACGCATAACTTTTAAGTTGAAGGGGTCTTTCAATAATGATGTATTTGTGGAATTATTATTGGAAAATATCAAATTGTTTGAATGAAGTCAAGGGATATCATTTCTCCTTTCTTCTCCAAGGCGGAAAGATTATTCAATGCAGGTGCACCCATGGCAGAGGGGCTGGAACACATAATTTAATATTTTGGCTCCCTATAGGGGTGGGGTGTTTGTTTCACATTTGCATCGTAATTCAGATCCATATTCCCCGTAAAACAGTTTTGATGGTTTGGAAAGACTTCCAACAAACAAAAATGGCAATATGTTACTCTGAAGCGGTCACATAAAAAAGACCACACCCAGCGAAGAAGTAAGCGTGTCCTATCTCCATAAGACACTGGTTTCCAATTGATAGCTTTAGTAATATTTGACAGCTTTAGTAATATTTGACAGATTCTCACGAGATTTGGTATGAAGGTACCTGTACATGATATCAAAATACAACCTATGTTTGATTTAGTAGTCGGTTTGTCAAGGGTCATAGTTCAATAAGGTCATAAATAATTAAATGCTGATCTAGCTTTTTAACTAGTTCCCATTTGATAACTTTAGTATTGTTTGACTGGGTTTCATGAATATTGGTAATAAGGTACATCATTGTATCACAATACAGTCTAAAAAAAATTCTGCAAATGAAGGTCAAACGTTATAGGTCATAACTCATTAAATACGTGAAAATAGCTAACTGGGTATTCAGAAGTGTGGTTTCCATTTGCTTTCTTTATTAATGCTAAACATATTTCAATGAAATTTTATTTGAAGGTACATGGTATCAAAATACAGCCCATGTATGATTTTGGATTATGCATGTCAAATGTCAATCGTCATAGCTCATTAAATATGTGAAAATAGGTAATTACATGTTTTGTTTGATAGGTTTAGTAATGATAGACAGAGTTTGATCTTCGAGTATGTAGGCCCAAAGGGCAAAGTTCAGAAGTCTTCATTGTTTACATTTGCCATTTGTAGCCTGCGAGGGGATGATACACTTTTGTTATTTAAAACAATACTCATATTTTATTAAAAATCAATCCCTAACTTGCTGTTCCTATGGCAACAGAAATGATGTGGCATTAACATAACTATTAAGAAACAATACTCATATTTTATTAAAAATCAATTCCTAACTTGCTGTTCCTATGGCAACAGAAATGATGTGGCATTAACATAACTATTAAGAACGCTGATACTCATGTTGTTAATTTGTAATGAAAACACTTTCAAAATTACGTTATGTTTACAAGATTTTTTCTTAAGGATTTTTTCTTAGGAAATATAATTATTGTTCTCAAAATTTATTCAAGCATTTCCATGGCAACCATCATGTTAGAAGGTAACTATGACCATGGATAATTAAGTTTTAGATTTTAATCAGACTTTTAAATGATACATCGTGATCAGAATGTACGAAAGCTGATAATTTTTTTTTGGCACATTTCCTTTCTGTTTTGAATATGTTTACATTTGCCATCTCTATCCGGCGAGGGGATGCTACGCTTTCTATTGTCCTTGCTTTTGTTATTTTTTTTTCAACGAGTATTTTCAAAAATCAATTCCTAACGTGCTAATGCTATGGTAACAGAAATGATGTGGCATGAACATAACTATTAGTGACACTGATAATCATGTTGTAAAATTTTTCATGATTTTTCATGAAAATAACATTATTTTCTCAAAAATTAGGCGTTTCTATGGCAACCGTCATGTTGGGAGGTAACCATGACCATGGATAACCAAGGTTCTGATTGAATCAGACTTTCAAAAGGTACATCGTAATCAGAAAGTCAGAAAGCTGACTAAAATCAAGTTTTTACAAATTTGTTTTTTTTTGGGGGGGGGATTTTTTTCTACGAAATACTAATTTTTCCATAAAAAACCCATTCCTACCATGCTGTTGCTATGGCAACAGAATGATGTGGCATGAACATATTTATAGAAAAATTGCTGATAGTCATTTTGTTAACCTGTAATGCAAGTACTTTCAAAAATACATGTACGTCATTATCATAATTTCATCAAAGTTTAGGCGTTTCCATGGCAACCGTTTGATTGGGGAGGTAACCATGACTATGGATAATTAAGGTTTCAATTGTAATCAGACTTTTAAAAGGTAAAACTTAATTATCCATAGTCATGGTTACCCATAGAGCGCGGTATAAATAATACAACTCTATGTGGTTACCGACTAAACTCAAGTTTTTACATATTTTTAAAATATTTTTTCGATGAAATATTAATTTTTTCATTAAAAACCAGTTCTTATGTTGTTGCTATGGCAACAGGAATGACGTGGCATCAACACAATTATCAAAATTGCAGATAGTCATTTTGTTAATCTGTAATCCAAATACTTTGAAAGAATGCGTTATTTTTCATGATTTGTTTTTATGAAAATATCATTATTTTCTCAAATATTAGGCGTTTCCATGGCAACCACTCATGTTGGGAGGTAACCATGACCATGGATAATAAAGGTTTTGATTGAATCAGACTTTCAAAATTACATCGTAATCAGAAAGTCAGGAAGCTGACTAAGCACAAATTTTTACACATTTGTTTTTTGGGGAGGGGGGATTTTTTTCGACGAAATACTCATTTTTCCATTAAAAATACATTTCTATCATGCTGTTGCTATGGCAACAGAAATGATGTGGCCTGAACACATTTGTCAAAAATTGCTGATAGTCATGTTGTAAACCTGAAATGCAAATACTTTAAAAATACATATACGTCATATGTTTTCACGATTTTGCATGAAAATATCATCATTTTCTCCAAATCTAGGCATTCGTTTCCATGGCAACCGTCAAATTGGAGGTAACTATGACCATAAATAATTAAGATTCTGATATAATCTGTCTTTGAAAAAGTCGACCTATATCGTGATCAGAAAGTCAAAAAGCTGACTAAGCTAGTGTGTTTCTTTCCCAACTATTCTCGTTAAATTCCCTCTTGAACGAGATGCTAGTCATTTTTCCTTTTAGAAGCAGTTCTTGTCATGTTGTTGCTATGGCAACAGGAACGATGTGGCATGAAGGTAATAAAATTATCAAAAAAATGCAGATAGTCGTGTTATGAGCCTTTAATGATTATTTTTTCCTAAATTTACATCATATTTTCATAATTTTTCCTGAGAATATCATTATTTTTCTCAAAATTCAGCCGTTTCCATAGCAACCGGCATTGTTATGAGGTAACTATGACATCGGATGATGGGAATTTTTACATCAATCGAAGAAATGTGTTTAAATTGATATATTTTGCCATTTACATCTTGTTTTTATGATGTTTACTGAATACACTTTGTTTTAAAGAAAATATTTCGTTACCATGGCAACGGGTGAAGACGTCATTTAGAAAAATGGCAACAAGTGGATTCGTGTTCAGCACCCCCAAAATAGGGGAAATAGCACAAAAAATCAAAATCTACAGAAAATTTTAAGAACACCCCAAATTTGTGACAACTCGCCGTCTACTATAAACGCACATCCCTGGATGCGCACTTGTTGCGATGAACGCGTTTTAACGCTCTGTCCCAGATGTGAGGTAAATTGAATATAAGACCACCCTTTTTGTTGAGTGAAGGCCATTTCAAGCCATTTCAGACATTACGGAATAAATTGGTACATGTCAAGGACCGACCCCCCAGGGAGAAAACCAGGAATGTAGTATATGGTATCAAATGTGACCAGGCGGATTGCAAGGAACAATACATCGGTGAGACGCAGCAGTCTATCAAAGCGCGCATGAATCAGCATCGAAGGCCCACTCCGGTGGAAAATATACCCGATTCGGCTGTTTTCACACACCTACAGGCATCTAATCACACATTTTCCTCGGACAATGTGATGATCCTGGACAGGGAAAAGAACTGGTTCCGAAGAGGTGTTACGGAGGCAGTGTGGGAAAGAGTCAAGCCCCCTTCACTCAACAAAAAGGGTGGTCTTAGATTCAATTTACCTCACATCTGGGACAGAGCGTTAAAACGCGTTCATCGCAACAAGTGCGCATCCAGGGATGCGCGTTTACAACGCCGAGATGCGTCGCGACACTACTAGGCAACGCAGCATTTCAAAATACTGTACTTCACTGCACTTGATAAAGTCCACAGGAGTGGACGAAACGTTGTGCATTTCATTCAAGTAAGTTTTTCCAGCATTATTATTTATAATTATACTCTAATAGTTATGCGACTGGATGACTAATAACATTCATAAGACATAATAAGTACAATGGGGTTGTACTAAGTACATGGGGTGTATACGAACAATCCAGTGGATGAGTGAGAGCTCTAAGAGGCTGTTCAACATGGGGCTTTTCTCAAACTTTGAAAAATCATAACTTTGGTTTAGCTATACTTTGCTTCCTTTATTGAGTTCATCTAATTTCAATGAAACTTTATTGATAACTGTGAAAACTTCCTTTTGAAGGGATAAAAAAAATGAGGCCGCTGCACTTATTTGACGCACCCGCTGATATTTTTGGACTGGTAGTAGAAAATTAAAATTACCAATACATGTACTACAACAATGTAGACGGTGAACATGTATTATACGAAGAGGCAGCACCAGGGTAAAATCTGGAGGGGGGGGGGAATTGCCGGCCAGAATTTTTTTCACGGCTAAATTCGCGGCCAAGTCAGCAGCCGAAAAGTCGTTCAGTGAAAATCCTTGGGGGGGGGGGGCAAAATTTCCCCCAAACACTGAAATCTCCGTAATTTTCAGTATTTTGAAAACAATAGGGGTGGCCGCCCCTCTGCTCACCCCCGTGGCGCCTCCCCTGATTATACGTGCAAAGTTAATTAAGTTATAATTGCTGACATTGATAAAATGCAGTGAATATTTTACAACATCCAATTAATCAGGATAATGGGTAATGGGTGCTAGACCTTGACAATGCTATATCGTAGCATACTCTGCAGTCTGTGGAAACTAAAGGTTAGTCACAAGTATACTGTCATTTTTTTCCAGTGTTTTTTGAAAATGATTAATTATCATTGTATTGGAAACGTGCTACTATACAGATCAAAAGCAGGACTACACAGCAAGTATGATATACATGTAACTATATTTCAGCAGAATCAATTCCACACAAAGTTACCTTCATTATAATGGCAGATATTTAAAATTGCAACACCCTAAACTTCATCTGTTCACATAAAACAAATTATAAGAATTTTTTGCCCCCCCCCCCCCATGACACAACAAGACATCAATTTTCCGTTTTGGCTGCATGTGAAATGATATGTCTGTGGTATTTGGAGATCAGGCATTATTGAACATGTACAAAAAAAATACTAGTTTGAAATGTGTATTTTAGCCTAATAGCAAAGTAATAAATTCGAAACCCTTTCATTTTATTACATAGGTAATTCTGGCCGATGAATGTGAAACAATCTTATCCTATCCAAACAGTCGTGATTCCCCTAATAGCATGGTAGACATTGCTGAATAACACTGTACCGGGTAGATACAACATTTTCAGAAATTCAGTTAAAGGAAGATGAAGCCAGAAACTAACAGGAATACGTTAAGAAAAAAATGACACTGTGGGTATTGTGAAAATTATGATACATGGTGATAAAGACATTCTAAATAAGGGGTACTCTGTGACACTTACCCTCAGCAAGGCAATATCAATTAGTAAATTTCTGTTAATATTCAGTCTTTGCTTTATTTCCATAGAAGAAACCCTAACCGAAACAGCTACAGGGGGAGGAGCTTATCGATTCAAAAAGTGCATACATTACTACGGCGCGATCAACACCGTCGGGTGGCATGCATCGGTCACGTAATAAGGTCAGCTAAAGGTCAGCACACTTGCGATCTGATTGGTTGGCAAGAACCCAAAATTTTTCTTGACTTATTCCTGTTAGATGCTGACTACATCTTCCTTTAACCAAACTGTACTTTTGAAATATCAATAATCCAGCAATTGACACTTTGGTAACAACAATTTGTCGTCTTAAATTGACAAATAATGGCTTCTTAGTCAAGGGGAATGCAATGAATGCACTTGGTGAACATCATCAATAAACCTCAATTTAAACATGTTTTTATCACAAAGCTTCCCATTTACCAATAGAAATCTCCAATACCCAGTTTGATTGATTGATTGATTGATTTTATTTTCATTTCCATCATAAATATAAAACAAATACAAACAGAGGTACAATAAATTAAATACCAACATAAAAAGATGTATGTAAGCCATTACACGTAATTGCAAACAAAAATAACAGAGTTTAACGAAACAATGCATACATGCATGTACACTTTATAATTAATTTAACATAAACAAAGTTTAACTTGAAACGAGCCAAAAAAGAATTATAATAAGCAAACGAGTAAATAAGATTGATGGAAATGGAGGGTCCTCTAAAATGCTTCGCTTGGATTTTGAGGAACCCTCGAAAATAAAACAAAGAAAACAAAAGTGAGTAGGAATGTCATTTGTCTACGTTAAACAAATATACACAACTACAAAAAATAAACAAGAGAAGTGTACACTATAACAGTCTCCGTGCAAGGGGGTAACATTTTACAAGGTGTTATGTAAAATTGGTGTTTTTTACTTTCTTTTGTTTATTTTATTATTTTTGAGCGGGTTGAGCGGGTAGTATGTTCAAAATGTTGAGAACATGTTCGTACGCGCAGCTGGCGGCAAATTGCGAGAAAATGATGTATTCCCCAGCTGTGTTTTATATAAAATCAACGGTATCCTTTAAAAAATTCATGCGTGTGTTTAATTTGGCGTTATATCCGCTTTTTAATCACCTCTATTTTGGGGAACAAAACATTATACTTCAGGGCGTCGATCCTGATGGGGCCGGGAAGCATCCTCATGAAAATATAGGGGGGGGGGGCGGGGCAAACATATCGTTTTGCCCGCAATAATTTGAAAAACCTGAAAAATTAATTGAACGTAATGCAAGATTATGCTTAAGACGCAGTGTAAATGTATTACTAAACAAAGGCAATTTGCCAATTTTCAGCAGATTGCAATTTTGCCCGCAAAGCGCGCCGAAAATTCTGACTTTTTTCTATTCCCCCCATCCGAAACATTGATTGATACCCCTGCTATTAAAGTACTTGCCACTCGATTTTGTTTTGGGATGGCAATCGCTTAATGAAATGCAATACCATGTAACAACTATTACCTGTTCAGTAGCTCATTATCAAATTTTAACTAAACAAATTAACGACACAATATGTATAATAATCGAAGTTTAGGAGAACGTGGTACACAAATCCCATACATTTCGCATGTGCATTTACATTGGGCTACGACGAGCTTCACGTTGACCGGAAAATATCAATACCTGAACGCCATGACAACATCTGCCCGAAGTGATTAAATATTCAAAGACTCAATTACTTTAATGACATATCACTAGTCGTTAAAATTTACTAAGTCTTAATTGGATATGGACAAGCAGTATTCAACGCTGGAGTCGCTAAATTATGTGATCCTTTTAGTCTGGTCACTTAAATGAAGTGAAAACCACAACAATAGCAACTGATACCAATGAATTTTATTTAGCGTATTTTCCATACACGTGTCAATGCCCTTAATCGTTAATTACTATAGCTCAGGTCTCTGCCTACATGTAGCATGGCGCGCTGGCGTTATAAGGAATGGTGTACCCATTTTCTAATCCTGGTTTGAGAAAGAAAACAGTAGATAAATTGCCTTGTCTAAGGACGTTTGCACCTGATGGGATTGGAACCCACAACCCTGTTATTATGACTTCAAAGCACAAACCGATAAACCACAGGGCTCGGATCTTAACCGTCAATTATCATGTCGAAATACGACCACTAAAATTTAGCATACATTTTGAGAAAACAAAATAGAGTTGATGATTTGGATGAAAAAAGATAAAGTGGTTTTTTTTCAGATTGTTCATCTCAAAGATTTGTCTTCGTTATGATGGGCGATCTGTTTGAATGATTTTTTTAAAATATAGTGTCTATAAAAGATTGAATAATTTGTTCCAATGTTTTAGAAATGATTCGACGATCAATTGAGATTTGAAAAATTATTGTTATGTTTTATTGTCTTATTACTCGGCAAATAAACTCACAACGTAAAATGTGGAAGACGAGGCGTCGAAAATTATTGGCAGTGGTGGATTTCAATGTAACATAAAAGTATGAAACGTTGTAAATTTATAATGTAATGAATGTAGATATTTCAGTCGTAATACCATTCAAAAGAAAGCTAATTGAAATTGCACTGAGAGGATTAATATATAATGTACCGTATACATGGTACAATGATAACATTGTGGGTAATAATAATTTAAAATAATTTAAATAAGCCTCGGAATGAGCGGGTACGTGCCAAAGAAAGATATTTCGGATTATGTACGAATGGCATACAGAAAGGGTTTATAGAGTGAATTCAAGTTTGAATTAAAAAATGAACAAAATAAAGTACAGTTTGCTCATTTTCATCCTAGTAATTACACGTTGTCTAGCTTACTGTCACGCACACTGACAATACAGTGATTAATTTGATTGGGATATAGTTGTTGAATAAAGGTTTTCTAGGTTCCGAAGTGCATTGTCCTTTTGGTAAATAAAATAATAATGTAAATAATGTAAATAAGTAAAAAAAAATGAACAAAATAAAGTGCAGTTTGCTCATTTTCATCCTAGTAATTACACGTTGTCTAGCTTACTGTCACGCACACTGACAATACAGTGATTAGTTTGATTGGGATGTGGTTGTTGAATAAAGGTTTTCTAGGTTCCGAAGTGCATTGTCCTTTTGGTAAATAAAATAATAATGTAAATAATGTAAATAAGTAAAGGTGCTGTGACCCGACTGGAAATAATCTTGAGGTTTCTAGTTTGAATTCAAAGCCCGGCATGTACGTCTTTCATCAAAAAGTCTTTTAGCTGTTTTGCTGCTTTCCATCCATCCCGGCATCCATCCAGCCATCTATCTATCTATCTATCTATCTATCTACCTATCTATCTATCTATCTATCTATCTATCTATCTATCTATCTATCTATCTATCTATCTATCTATCTATCTATCTATCTGGCTTTTTGGAAACGACACAGTTAAAGACATAGTTGCAAAGTAAAACACAGGAGCCACGCCTTCAAGTGGCCGAAACGGGTCCGCCGTATTTAAACGGTCCTGTAAAAGTGCGCATTTTGAAACTTTGGGCTTATTAAAGGGGAACGAAACCCAGATATCTACTTGCAATCAAAGAATAGATAACAATAAGAGAAAGAAAATGGTGAAAGTTTGAACAAATTTGACTGAACCGTTCAAAAGTTATAACTTTTCAAAGTTTACATAATCCTTGTGTATGGAGGATTCTTAAATTGGCAACACTCCCACTTTTTGAGATGAAAGTGTGGAGAACTCCCCATTGGTTTTGTACACAAATTCACAAATATACATTTTTCTGAAATGTTAGTTGTGAAGGTAATCAAATTCTTCCAGAAAACATGTACAAATCATTTTTGCTGCGACATACTGGTACAACAAGCAAGCGGCAATCAGATATTTCATAAAAAAATGAGAATAAGTGAAAATTTGTGTACAAAGCCAATGGGGAGCTCTCCACACTTTTATCTCAAAAAGTGATAGAGTTGCCAATTTAAGAATCCTCCATATTTGAACATTCATAACTCTTGAACAGTTCAACCAAATTTGCTCAAACTTTCACTGTTGTATTTATTGTTCTGTATTCTCTGAGTACAGGAAGATGTCTGGGTTTCATTCTACTTTAATATTCGGCCAACTTGGATTCCCGGGCAGAGGTCCACGTCTATACATAGCCCCCCCATCCCCTCCCAATTCCCATGGTTCATTCAAAGATAAATTTTTCGTACTTACGCACCTATTTCACAATCGATTCCCTTGGCGTTGTCTGGACAATTGCATCGATATCCATGTTTCGTTTCGATACATTCAGCCTTGCTATGACATGGCGACGACAAGCAGGCTGTAGGGGATTAAGACAAAATCACCCACAATTAGAACTGTTGAGTGAAATTTCACACTTGGTGCACTGCAAACACTGGAGTGTTAAATTTAACACCAAGGGTGTTGCACAATATGAATACCAGACGTGGTGTAAAATTTTACACCCCGTAGTGTTATTTTAATACCAAACGATTTTTTTCAATCACCAAGAGCATTGACTTTAACACCAAGGGTGTTTAAAATCAACACTTTCCGGTATTCATATTGAGCAACACCCTTGCTGTTAAATTTGACATCCCAGTTCTTACATTGTGTATTTGCCAACACAGACTCGAGATTGGGTGTTGAACTTCAACAACCAAAATAATGATGTTTTCACAACGAAATAATTACTTGTACTACCCAGAGTTGTGTATCTTTCAAGATAGTAGCACACGTGTGCTGTGTGTACGATTTTTTTTTCTGTATAGGGCAGTGTTTGTACTCTCACATACCTACACCAATATTATACGGTGCAGTATGCATACGTATGTATGTCTGATCTTTCTGTTGAGGTGTAATTCAGATTACCTCAACACCTTATTAACGCTTTGGAGGACATAATGTAAACTATATAGTCGAAAATCTCGGGTGTCCCCCTGAGCTTTTTCATTAATTAATTTAAAAAGACTAACGACATTTAGAATCTGTTATTGGTGTGATATGACCTTTGGGCATAAAGCTTTCAAATAAAACAAAAAATAGCTAAAACTAAACTTGCGCTTTAAACTGTGGTCATTGTTAGCCTGTGATCTTGATGCATAGGCAGATACAATAATTGAAAGACTCAGGCGCGGTTCTACGGGGCGCCTTTGGAAACTTAAGCCCCCCTCCCAAAAAAAAAGGACTGAAATGTTTTACAATGAAAA